>PVLD010002242.1:0-70816 GCA_004027595.1 Dinomys branickii
AATATAAACTAAGAGACATGAAGGAAATCTGTTCTAAAACAAAGAACAGATGGGATGAAGGAAAGTAGAAAAGAAAAAGACAAAAATGTATGTAGGTATATATGAATATGCATATATGCAGGAGGACTAATATGGTTCTACTATTGTATTATATCACTTAATGCTAAGCAATAATCGATGACGGGTTATTTGATCAATCATCTATGTCTGTATGTGTTATCCTGAACACACACTTCAAAGATATCAATATGTAAAGCAGCAACTATTGGTGTTTTTTTTGTTGTTGTTGTTGTTGTTGCTGTTGTTGATGTCTGCCTGTTTTGTTTTTTGTCTTTGGATTTTTGGTTTTTGTGTTTTTTTCTATTGTTGAGAGGATTAATTGTCTGACTAAATTTGCATGTCTGTATATGGGTTTATATATTTACACTTCGAAGATATCAATGGATAAAGCAATAACTACTGTTGAGATCATATCACCTTGTCTATAGATTAGTTGTGATTGTACTATTTTTTATGCTAATTGGTGTCTGTTTGTCAATATGTTTTTGTACTTTTATTTTTTAAAATAAAAAAATAAATAAAAAAAAAATAAAAAAAATAAAAATATATAAAAGAATAAAACTCCCATGTTGAGCGATAAGAACCGAAACCAACGTCTTGGGATGAGATATCCACGTACTTTCCTGCCCCGGGCTTCAACAATGCCGGGATCAGGAGATCTCATCTTCATGTTAATAATAGCAATGCAAATATCAGGCAAAAATAACTGAGGTGCCTCAGGAGGGACCTGCTTCTGGAAGAAAAGACTCTGAAGCAACAAAACATCAAAGATGACAACTTTCTTATCTGAAAAAATTAGTTTTAAAAGTCTTTATTTTGTATGCCCACCAGTTTAAGGCTATTAAATCATAGACTCTATTGAAGCTCAACCGGTTCCCAACCGAGAGGGCTTATCTTCACACCTCCCAGTTTAAGTCCCAGTTTTCCGTATTGAGATATTTCTTAGGGTCTGTCATGGTGGAACCCCTCCTCATGGTGAAATAAGTCACAGCTTTGGTTGTGTGATTTGAGGGGCACCAACAGATGGCACTAACCATAAAAGCCAACTGTGAAGAACCTGAGCTCTGTCCCCAAACTCTGAGCACATGGTCTTTATATTCCTCCTGTGCTCTGCGTCAACTCAAAGCCTAGGTTTTGCCTGCTGCTTCCCTATTTGTTGCACTTTTTTTCCATCTTAAAGAAAACAATGTGCCTCTAAAATCAACTTTCTACTTAAGCCATTTTCCCAGTCCCTAAATGATTTATCTTTGATTTTAGCAACTTTAGTCACTTAATGAGAAATATTTCAATATAAAAATGTATTTCAAAACTATAAATCTTCTTGTTAAAAAATTGATAGCTTGGGAATAGTAATTTCCATATTTTCTTAAAAGTGTTCCCATTCTCTGGCTTTGACATGTTAAAATGTTTATGGGGCTTGTCAGGAACTGCAGACGGGCAACTGCCTGACGGTAATAGGGCGAGTGAGAATGGCAGGTGACTGCACCGACCACAAATGAACAATCTCTAGCGAGTTCTCACTTATTCTCAGCTAGTAAAATGGTGGTCAGTTTTGCAGGTTTTTTGGGAGCCAGGTAAAGTCTTATTTTAAAAAATTAATTTTATTGTTGTTTTTGTCCACATCTTCTATTAAAGATGTAACTTTTATAGAAAAAGACATTAAATTTGTAGTTCAAGCCCTCATTATGGGTTATGGCTTGGATATGAAATGCCACCACAAGGGTCCTGTGCCGAAGGCCTGAGCCCCACGGCGGCGGGCAGCGGTGTGCCGATGGGGGCTGTGGAAGGGGACTGTAGGCTATGAGGGCTCTCAGTTCATCTGTAATTAATCCAGTGATGGAATCATATTCTGCTGGCATTTCTGGGAGGTGATGGAAATACATGAGGTGGGATCTACTTAAAAGGAGTGGATCATGGCAGTGTGACCCCAGCTTCCTCTGTGGCTTGTTTTCTCTGTCTCTCTCTCTGTCTCTACCCCACCACACGTGCGCACGCGCGCACACACACACACACACACACACACACACACTCACTCACTGCTATTCTCTGCATCCTGAGTGCTGCGAAGCGAACCGCCTTCCTCTGAAGCACCACTTTATCCGGCCACAGGCCTAAAAGCAGCAGAGCCAGTTGACTGTGGACTCAAATTTCTGAATCAACGAGTAAAAATAATCCTTTTTCCCCTAACCTGTTTTACTGAGGTGTTTTTCACCTCATTGGGTAGAAAACTGGCCCATATATTATGTAATAACTGAAGGTTAAGTGAATCCTCTAGCATTATATTATGAATTATTATACTTTCTAGAGAGTTAAAAAGATTGTTTTAGTATAGTATGTATTAGACATATGTATATACTGATAGATTTAGGTTGTTTTAAAATACCTCCATTTCAAGAAATGCCCCCTTTCAGACATTAGCTGTGATTTCTTAACATATAAACACAAAATGTTGGATTCAGCAAAGAAATTCATAATTTGCTGTGTCTCTAAAAATCAAATTAGTCTGTATTTCACAAACTAAAACAATGGTATGTGTTTGCACTGCATATTAAGTTGAGGAAAATTAGTGTGCAAGTTGCTTTTGTTTATAAAACGCAGCTGTGATTTGGTTTAGTTTCAGAGGCAGTTTAAACTGGATTAACCATTCTTCCTTCAGAATCTTGAGCTTGTGTACCTTTCAAAGTGGTGGTATTTTTCCCAACTGGATGTTTTATAGTGGTGAGTATTATTTTTAAATTATGAAAAATTTGATGTTCCCACAAAACTATTAAAATTATCCAATAGATACTCACAAAAATATTACCCAGAGTTAACATGTTAAGATTTTGCAGTATTTACTCCAACTTGGGAAAAATTTTAGTACACATTTTCATTGTTATATTATTATTAACATGGAAATATTGATCATAATGTTTAGGTGGAGAAGATGAAGCCTAAAGAAGTTGTTAGGTGACAGAGATGCACAACATTATGTGACTTTCTATCCTTTAAAATCTGAAAGTGACTTTTTATGTCAAAGTTATGCTTCTCAATTCATGACATATCATTGTTAATAGAACCTCTTTTATTGAATATGTTTTATTTTATACCCATATCATTGTCAATGGCTGACTGAAAATGACTGTAAGTACTTTGAAAACTCTCTCTTCAAAAGGCGGGGTGAGCCTCTTCAGACCTTGGGTCTGAGTTGGCCCGTGAGCATCTATACATCACGTCATCGCAGCTGTGGTGAAAATGTTACTATGCTAAACGGCAGGGCTGATCTTTAAGAGTCTGGGCAATCCTATTTTGCTTTGATCATTTGACTGTCTTTATGATGAAATCATGTACATAGGTCCTGCAGGCACAGTAGAGACAGACAGGTCTCAAGCGAGTCAAGCCTGCAGTATCACTGCCAGTGTGCTAGTCATAGGAACGGAGAGGTCTTCCACACAACAGATCAGCTTTGCTACCACTAAGATATTATCAAGTGAATCCTAGGGTCACCCACTCAGCAAAGTATCCCTTACTCAAACCATGATTAAAGTCCTGACCCATGGATTTCTGAGAAAAATGCATGCTTATGTTTTAGCCACTAAACTGTGAAGTAGCTTGTTGAAAGGTAAGAAGGAGTAGAAACTATCTACTATGTTTAACTTGCACCTTTTAAAAATGTGTGTTCTTACAAAATACTTGGTTTTCGGGGGGGGCGTATTTTGATTTACTTAAATGTTATTTTATTAATACATCTCATTCTGTTTTCAAATAAACAATGTTTTTGAGATAGAGCTATTCATATATATATATATATACATATATACATATACATATATACAGCTTCTCTTTTTTGTGCAAAAGTCACTCATATTCATCTACACATTTTATTTATTTGTTCTATCAGTGATGGATACTCAAGGTGCCTCCAACTCCTAAGTAATACATAGAAAAATTTAATGAATATCCTGAAAAATTTATTTTTTACATGAGAATTTCTTTGTGTTTTTAGGCTATGCTTATGATTCATTAACCTAATGATGAATATTTCTATAATACAGCTGTCCAAGCTACCTTTCAATAGTAGTGTACAGGACTTTGATATGACTGATTCTCTCAAATAAGTGAAAGTACCCAATTTTCTTCTTTTTCTGTATAGTAAAGATGTCACCTATGTGTAGTATGCATTTGTATGATTTAATGTTTTTCTTTTTGGTACCAGGAATCAAACTCACAACCTTATGCTTGCCAGGTAGGTGTTATGCCACTGAGCCATATTCCTATCCTTATGATTTAATTTTGATCTGTACTTTTTGTATACATTGGCTTTTTGAAATCCCTTGATTATAAACTACATTGAATATGAAGATAATATGGATATGTGCCCACTCCCCAAGATAAGTATAATTATTATGTGCCACAAACATATGGTAATACAATACAATAAAATACAGAAGAAAATACAAACTACCTTGATTATAAGTTATAATCATAGCCACTTTTAAATTACAACTGCTATCTTCTTCTTGTTATTTTTCAAAAGTTCCTGTCTATTTGAGAGGTTAATCTAACATCTGTATAAAATATTTTTAAAATATTGGTTCATTCTTTCAATGGTATATTCAATTCTTTTAATGGTCTCTTTTTGATATTCTTATTTTAGTCTAATGAAATTATTTAATTTCCTGCCTTGAATACTTTTAAAAATTATGTTCTGATTTTTTCAGTTTTATTGAGCTATAATTTATATATAAAATTTGTAGATATTTCTGTTGTAGAGCATATTTTAATAAGCATATATTTCATATTGTGAAATTATTATCCCATACCAATTAACACACATCCGTCAGTTCATAGGTTCTTTTTTGTAGTGGGAACATATCAGATCTACCAAATTCTAAACCTATTATGCAGTGTATATACTTTGTGTGTGTATCTGGGGGTAAATATGTGCCACCATGCCTGGCATAAAACTACTTTTGTTGTTTTTCACATGCTTTGAAATTCTGTGTTTCCGTTTACATTTCTTAAGATATTTGAATTTCCTTTTGATTTCCTTTGTGACTCATTGGTTGCTCAGGAGTATGGTGTTTAATTTTCCTAATATTTGTTAATTTTCTAATATTTCTCTTGTTATTGTTTTCCAGTTTTATGCCATTGTGGTTGGAAAAGTTAACTCAATACAATTTCACGCTTGTTAAATGTAGTAAATCTTTTGTGGACTAACATGCTCTTCTGGAGGATGTTTTGTTTATACTTGAGAACTCTGCTGCTGGTGGATGGGCTGTTCTCTATATATCTGTTGGGATCACTTGGTCTGTGTTAAGCTCATTGTCTTCTAATAGATTTTATGTCTGTATGATCCATATATTGCTAGAAGTATAATATTTAAATTATATTACATTACTGTCTTCAGTTCAATTAATGTTTGTTTTATACAGTTAGATTCTCTAGTGTTAATTGCATAAATATTTAAAATTGCTATATCCTTATGATTGATTGGTCCCTTTAACATTCATTGGTCCCTTTAATATTGATTGCTATATCCTTTGATTGATTGGTCCCTTTAACATATTCTTTTTGTCTCTTGAGAAGGATTTTGACTACTTTGCCTATATAAGTATATTTTGACTGTACATTTGTATATATTTATGTATATTATATGTTTGATGTACATAATTACTCACTTTCTTTGTTAACTATTTTTCTGTAATATCTTTTTCTACTCTTTTACTTCTGGGCATGTTTTTGCTTAAAGCTACTGAGCCTCTTTCAGGCAATATCATGTTGGGACTTGTGCTGTGTTGGTAACCTGTTAGCCGGTTTTGTCTTTTGATTGGAAAATTTAATCGCTATGCAGTTAAAGCAATTTTAGCTAAGGAAGGACTTACTGTTGTGTATTGTTAATTATTCCTTTACTCTTTTGTGTTCCCTTTGCTCTTTTTCTCTTCCTTTGAGGTTGTCCGTGGTGTTTTCATTTTCTAGAGTGATATGCTCTGATTCCTTTCCTTTTTGTGTGTGTATTTATCTACTACAGTGTTTGTTTTTTTTTTTGGTGTGATTCTCATGCAGCTAAAATATCTTATGGCTATAGTAGTCTATTTTATTTTACTTCATTTAATTTATTTCTTCACAGATATTGGGGACCAAACCTAGGCACGCTCTATGTTCAGCTCTATCCCCAGCCCTTTTTATTTTTTATTTTGAGGCCCAATCTCATCAAGTTGCCCAAGCTGCCCCTCAAACTGTTAATCTCCTGAGGAACTAGATTACAGGTGTGTGCCAGCATGCCTAGGTATTACAGTCTACATTAAATTAATATCAACTTAAATTTAATTAAATGTTAGAAACTCTACATACATGTAAGAATTGCCTTGACTAATATGTCCCACTTTTGGGTTTACTGCTGGGCAAAGATCCCCAGTGAATGGCTGATCTTCTTTTCTGATACAAGGTTTCACTGTGTAGCTCAGCCTGGCCTTCAACTCATGGTAATACTCTGCCTCCCCTCCCAAGTGCTGGGACTGCAGGTATGTGCCACCACTCCTGGCTTCGTTGGTCTTATGGGGGGGACTCTAAAGCCCCTAGACAGATGAGTAGAAGTACAGAAATGCACGGTCACACATATTGTCTCTTTTGCCCATAGTCCCCTGGCCAAAGGATATCACAGTATTGCACAAAACAGACCCAACACGGGAGGAAATGGTGCAGAGAAGTTTAGGAGGCAGTTTATTATACCGGTGGGCTTTCAGCTAGGATTTTTCCCAGAGAGTCAGCACGGCTGACTTTCAGCTTTTAAAGCGAGTGGGGAGGAACATAGCAGATTCGGCGCATATAATTGGATGGTTGCGTGACATCATGGGTTGTGTGACATCATGGGTTTCTGAGGGAGTTTTTAACATCTCAAATTACATTGTAAGGTTATCAGTTACACGAAGCATAGGTTAGACAAAGGAAGAAACATCCTGTTACATTTTAAGATACATTGCAAGGCCATCAGTTATACAAAGGCAGTAGAGACAGGGATTACACAAAGGAGGAAATGTTTTGTTATTGGGCCTTCTGTACATGTCTGCTTGGTCTTGGCAGGCATCCTGGGCAGGCTTTTGTTTAAAATTTTTACAATTTTTAGTTGTGATCTAGTTTATATGAATGATTAGAATGGTTTTAATATTTCCTACATACTTTGAATCTTCATTATACTGTAAACAGTATTTAATTTTATAGACAGACACACACATACGTGTGTGTGTGGATAGCTCTGCATTTTACCAAGGTATCAATGGTCTAAAGGTTTTTAAATTGCTGTTAAGCAACTTAATGGACAGAAATATGTCATATGTTTCTAGGAGTTTCAAAAAGTGTACATATTGATTGCTAGTTATAAAATAAATACTTTATTATATTAGTTATAAAATAAGTACTTTGCTATATTTAAAGTGAGATAACCTGATTAGATCAGAATCTCAGTCATTATCGCTTCTCAGCCTTTTGGCTAAGATCAAGTGTAGAATCTCAGTCAAATTCAAATAGCGTATGTTCTTATAGTCAGTGTAAGAAAAATTTATCTTTTACTAGTAAGTCATATTAGTAGGTGATTTCTTCTGCTATATATCTAAAATACTGTTGCATTTTAAATACTCTTGCATAAGAAATTAAATGTAAGATGTTTCTTAGTATTATTATTTAGTAATAATTACACTTCTTGTGTGGAGTAGGTACATGTAAATAACATATCTTATTTCTTTTTATCTTTTCCAGCTGAGGATTTAAAAAATTTACTTCTTTTTGTTTTTGTTACTCTTTTTGGACCCAGGGGTACTTAGTTATATTTCCAGCCCTTACTTCTTTGTTCTGACACACAGTCTTACTGAATTGTCCAGACTGCTCTTGAAAGTGTGGTCTTTCTGCATTAGACTCTCAAGTAGCTGGAATTACAGGCATGTGCCAACACAGTCAGTTTGTATGATTTGCTTCATTTCATAAATTAGTTGAGCCAAATTCCTTAGTGTAGATTTATTTATTGTTCCTACTTTGAACATTATGGTAATTAATTTACTTGGCAAAATATTAGTATTTGAAATTTTTGCTAGAAAATAGTCTGTCATTATTTAATTTATATTCACCTTATTTATCCTGGTAAATAGGGAGACCTGCACTTGAGGCTCTTGAAAAACTGTAGTCTCAAATATATATTTGGCAACATTTTTCAGTATACTTTATAGGTATGTAAAAATATTTAGTAAAGTGTTATATATGTATGTATAAAATTAGGAAAATTGTTCAAATGGTATTAAATAATACATTTATATAGAGAAGATCCATGTGAAACATCATGAACCAAAAGCAAACAATGCTAGAAATATCAGCACAGTTTGAACAGTAAGAGCAGAAAGAAATCTGTCATGAAGTATTTGAGAAACAATAGAAATGTGAATCCACGTGTTTTCAGAAAAGTGAGGTATAAATAAAAGAATTCTGAATATTCCCTGAAGCTATTAAGAGTAATCTTAGGTTGGCGGTTTCAAAGTGCCCCACAACTTCTCCTGACATGGAACTTTTCTACTTCAAAAGACCCATCTGCTGTGGTGAACAGACAGTGCTCCCACCACCCTGCCCACTAGTCTGCTGACACAAAAGGGAGACATTGGCAACATGTGGCCCAGGCATTAATGCCTTACCACTTCCTGGTGGTCATAATCTCTAACAGTATGACAGGAACAATATGTCCCTCTCCATTGTCTTCCCTCTCAGATGTGTTGAAGATTCAAGATATGGCTTAAATTGGGTTTCATATCTGTTTTATACTTTACCAAAACAAGCAGTAATACAATCTTTCTATCCAGAGAATAAAATCTGGTTCTCTTAATTACTGTTGATGGCTTTCATTTTTCCTAAGAATGGCAAAGCTTGAGGACAATGTCAGTAATGCTAGTGACCAAAAGGGCATTCATCTGTTGAATGCAAAAAAGTGTTTTATTTTAGAGAATAATAAAAAACAATAAAATGATATAGAATTTCAAAACAAAATGATACGAAATTAACAACAGTTATATTGCATATTGTTATCTACAAAGTCATTGCTCAGATTAGCAGATATAGGCATGCAAAACTGATCAAACAATATAAGCACTAACTATTCCTTTCAATGAACTAATAGAAATTAGTAGTACAATTATCTTAGCTATCTTGTGTGCGAGTGTTATAGGTAGATATAGGCATAGGCATATATATGGTGTATATAAAGGAAAGAACACATATATATTACACACACACACACACACACACACACACACATATTCTTTGTTCATTTCCTCTGTCCCAATTATTCTTTCCTTTTGAGCAGTTTCTTTCCCTTTCACAACGCTCATTGTACCTTTTGGACCTTATTTACTCTTTCAGGTTCTTACCCTAGGGAGACCATGTGATGTTTACACATGCGGGTCTGACTTATTTCACTTATGAGTATGGTCTCTAGTTGCATCCTTCCACCTATAAAAGTCTTGAGTTCATCTTTATAGCTGAGTAGTACTCCATTGTAAAAAAATACCACATCCTTTTTATCTATTACTCATTTGATAGGCATTTGGGTTGTTTCCAAGATTTAGCTATTGCAAATTTTTCTGCTATAAACATGGATGTACATAAATCACTGTGATATGATCTTTTTAATTCTTCTGGGAAAATACCCAGAAGCAGAACAGCTGGGTCGAATAACACCTCTAGTCCTAGTTTATTTGAGGAATCTCCACCCGGATTTCCACAGTGGTTGCACCAATCTACACTCCCGCCAAGAGCGGTGAAGAATCTCTTTTTCCCCACGGCCCCTCTAGCATTTGTTATTGTTTTAACCTAGTTTGAAGAGACTATTTTAGATTCCCTTTGCTTTAATTATTTGCAGCTGTATTCCTCCATTATGTTTCTGCAGGATTTAATACCAGATTATAACTAAGAAAATGACAATCATTTCCCATTTAGAAAAAATAGAATACAGCTTCAAACTATTGCAGAGCCACAGCAGATGATAGCAAGCTCAAGATTTCTCTTTCCATGGAAATAAATGACTGTAATCCTTATGTACCTTTGGAACACTGCCATTGTGTAGATCACCAGCAATATTCCAATAGAACATTAAATTATAGTATTTTAACTTTACAATTATTGGCAAGTTTAGAAATAAAATAGCATAAATTCACTAAATATGGGAGTTATTTAAATAGAGCCAATTTTACAGATTGCTTGCAAAAAGATCCATTAAATTTGCAAAATAGTGTTGTTTATTGTTCTTAATATTATATGCCTTATGAATAGCTGTGATTTCTTTCCTCTTACTTAGAAGAAATCTAAACCCAAACTGGCTTTGTTTCAATACTTCTAGAGGAATCTTCCCAAATGGAATGTAAATTGAATTACTGTCAGAAATAAAATCACTGAGCTGCCGTGAATCACAGTTTGAGATTGTAAAGAGTAAAATGTTCTGATCAGTGTCTGTATGTGTCTGTTTTCTACCTTGCTTTCCTACTGGAGTACAGAGATAAGAATAATAAAATTCCTAGCTGAACTCCAGCATTCACCTAGAATTTCCTTTTGGCTGAAATGGAAGATTAGTTTTGTCTTTGTGTCTGATTTTGACAGTGACAGCTGCCGTACCAATGTGTGGTGATATTAGATTTTCCTGTACCACCAATTTACTCAGCTTTAGCATAGTGCATATTATATTAGCATAACACGAACATATTTGAAATATTTCAGAATGCAAATAACTTCAAGCATACCTACCTCTACATTCTTTCCAAATACTTATATAAGCAACTATTGTATGCTGGATTACAAACTCCATTTAAACATCTACTATTCCAGAATTTGGTGAATACAAATTCTGCTACACATTGGGTATCTGGGTGTTTAATTTAAAATTGTAAATTTGCTCTTGAATAAATGCTTATATTTGTAGCAGTTAAAAATTTCTTCCTACTATGTTGCCTGGAAGGTATTCTATCTAATTTTTCTTACTCTCTCTCTCAGAGAAAGATTTAGAAGAAATATTTACAAGAGGCTGTAAAAGTTCCCTCCAGTTGCTGCTGGTATAATTGCTTGAACTCCTCAAAGCACTAGCTTCTCTCAAAACATTATCAAGAGAATTTAGGGGTCCCTAAATTCTTAGATTTCACTTCAAATGTATCTAGCTTAATTAGCTTTCTGTGTGTTTTTCCTACTTTCTCTTTCCGGGCAATGACTTACCTACAAATATCATATAATGCACATAGTTCTATAAAGTACTTAATGAGTTTAGAAAGTAAGTGTGCCTGTGGGGTTTTTGATGTTTATTGATACATGTTTGAAGAACATAATGATTATATTCACTGTAGAGAATTGGTAAATGTACATAACACATTTTAATTCTTTATTTCCCCTTTCCTCTACCTCCATTTTATTTTTCCAGCATGACATTCATGTATCTGTGTTTTATTCTATTATATGTATTTGCTTTTTAACATAGACATGTGCCACCTCAAAACCAGAAAGTGTGTGGTGCTTATGCATTCCCCAGGCACTTATGATGATTTTTCATCAAGAAAACAGAGCAAAATCTAAAATGCAAAACATAAAAATTTGTATATTTTCCTCCGTATACTTATATCTTTAGAAACTGTACATTGTCTTTTATGTCTTTTGAGGGATAACTTGAGTAAACTCAATGACTACAACTACGCCATAACTGTTTCCATCTTGCTTATTGGACATGGCCATACTAACAAAGCTGGGTGACACTTTCAGCTTGGAGGTGTCGTGAAAGCACCAGAGCTCAAATATACTTTTTGGTACTGCTTTGTGATAAAATTCCACCTGTCAATGCCCCTTGGATATTCAGTTTCTACCTTACTTTCCCTTGCAGAATTATTGCATTTCTTTGCTAATTGCACTTTTAAGGTAAGTCAGTAGTCTTCAGACTCTTCTTTTCAATTTTCTGGCCATCAGCTCCCCACTTTTTCAGGGTTTCTCTCATCTTTTGTGATGTTAACTAAAACCAAAACCAACATAGATTGTTGGCCGAGTTCTGCTCTCCACCTAAGACATTTGCAGAAGTGGAAGGTTAGTTTTATGTCTGCTATGATTTCAAGGGATTCTTCTATTCAGTTTAAATTGTTAAATGTGTGCCATATAGTTGTTCACGATATTATCTTATTATCCTTTTAATATTAGTAGGACAGTGTACTTATGCCCTTTCTTTCCCCCTTGGATGTTGCTTTCCATGATTAATATTGATAAAATTTTTTGTCAGTTTCATCAACCACTTCACAATAATCTTTGATTCCTTTCATTTTGTCTTCTTTTTTTTTTTTTTTCAATTTCTGTTACTATTTTTACTGTTTCTTTTCTTCTTCCTTTGGTTTTAATTTTCTCTTTTATTAGTATCTTGTATTGGAAGCTTAAGTTAATGATAGCATTGGATTTTTCCACTGGCATGGCCTTCTAGAGTGCTGAAAAATTCACTTAGATCTGCTTCAGATGAAAACAACATCTAACATTATATTCTAATTTTCATTCTATGTTATAGTTACCTTTGATTCCAGTTTTGACAAATGGGCTATTTGTAAGTATGTGGTTTGATCTCCAAATTCTGAGGTTTCCCCAAATATCCTGTTATTGATTTCAAAGCCAGTTTATTTACTGCTCAAGACACCAATGTGTATGATTTCTACATAAAGTTAAGGTTTATTTATGGGTCAAAATATAATTAATCTTTGTGTCTTTGAGAATATTGTATATTTTGTCATTGAGGAATTTTCTAAAACTATAGGTTTTAAATTGCTCTATAGTGTTTTAAAGTCTTCTGAGTACTTATGGGTTTTATAACCTCTTGTTTAATTAATTGCTGAAAGAAATTTTTTGAAACCCTATATTATAATTGTGAATTTGCCTAATTTGTATTCACTATGTATTATTCCAGTTTTATCTCATACATATTAAAGTCATTGTTAAATTTACACAATTAAGACTGTCATATTTTAAGAACTGATACCTTTATCACTGTATGGCTTCTACCCATCTTGTAAGATCACATTAATATTATTTTTCAGCTTTTTATTAATGGTGTTTTAATGTTATGGTTATAACATTCTTTTACTGTAACCCATGTGTTCATATTTAAAATACATTCCTGATGGTTGAATTTTATTTTTTTCATCAAAACTGGTATCTGTGTTTTAATTACTGGTTTGGGATTGCTTATAGATAATATCTTAATTTCTATTTCTTTTCTGTTATTTTTATTTGTCCTTGTAGGCTGCTTCCATGTCTTGGAGGTTCTACTTTAACTAAACTAATTATTATTTACATGATCTTAAAAGTATTTTTAGTGATTGGGCTCTGGTTCAAAACATGTATCTGTGGTCAGAGTATACATTTATATCACGTTATGTAGCTTGATGTGTGGGAAAAGATTTTTACAACAAAATGCTCCCCCTCCTTCTTGCCATTCTTTTTGCTAACATTATCATAGACTATGATTTTCCACGTGTTATCAGCTAGAAATATCCTATGAAGTATCTTAGCTTTAGTCAGTTTACCTTATAGCAGAGGAAAAAATTAAAAGCAAGTGTTATAATTATGTTCATCTCATTTCATTCCCAGTTCATTACTGTTTGAGATCCAAGTCTTGTGTCGTATTGCTTTGCCTGAATAAGTTCCTTTAAAATTACTTGTAGCACAGAGTAGTTCTGCCATTAGTTTCTGCTTTTGTTTGAGAAACGTGACTTTTCGTTTTGAAACATTTATTATATGTAGACTTTTTAGTTGAAAGCTCTTTCTCTGTCATCATTTTAAAGATGTTGCTCCATTCTGTTCTATGTTACATAGATTCCGTTGCGAGATATGCTAATCATTAATTTTTCCCCTTCTGAGCACTTTAAATTTTTCTTGCTCTTTTTTTTTTTTTTTTGCAGTACCAGGGTTCAAACTCAGGACCTTCCGCTTGCCAAGCGGGCGTTTATTCCACTGCGCTATATTCCCACCCCGCTGCTTAGGCTTTAGAGGAGATGCACCTGGACTGTGTGTGTGTGTATTAAAGATAACATTTTCTTATTTGTATCGTCAGAGATGCTGTGACCTATAGTATAAGGTTTGTCATTAATATATGGAAAATCCTGAGCCATTATTCTGCAAATGCATTTTCTGTCTTTGGAGTTTTACCTTTTCCTGGAATTTCAAACACACACGTGCTCGGCCATGTGCTATTCCGCCCAGCTCACTGATGCTCTCTTCTGCTTTTGTTTTTTTTCCTTTGTGTTTCATTTTGTGTAAATTTATTGAATATCTTCAAGTTTTTATTGACTCCTCAGTTTTGATGAGCAACTGCGGAGCCTCCCAAAGGCGTTTCGTGCTGGCTTGTAGTTTAGTATTTCCACTCCATTTCGTCTCACCGTTCCCATCGTCACGATAAAGTCACCTACATGATCATCTACGATATCTGTCTTTTCCATCACAGACCTTCGCCTATTAAAAACTGTCTAAATCTATGAGTTTCGTACTTCTAATAGCTACGTCATAACGAAATCCAACTGTCCTCTTTGCCTCTTATATATGTTTCTTTTTTCATTTAGTAGAAATCAGATATTTTGTGTAGGACAGTACAGATAGAGGTAAATAATTTATATGTGTGGTTATTTACATGTTATTCCTTTCTTCTCTAGACCTTTGTAAGAGTATTTGGTAAATCTAATCAGTAGTCAAGGCATTTCTCATTTGTTATTTTTTGGTATGGTTATCCATAGCGCACAGCACACATTACCTTCCTCTAGCGTTGCCTTTCATTTGAATCAGGACTAGTATGTCTGAAGTATTTCTTTTATAGCTCTATTCCAAGGAGACTTTAAACATTCCCTTTGTGTGCCTCAAAGAAGATTCCTCCTATTATAGGTGGCTAAATTAGATGGAAATTCATAGGCAGTGAGACAGGGACAGACCCTCAAAAGAGTCAGTGTAGAAGATGAGAACACACCAAGACTGTGCTGAAGGCCAGGCCTCAGCAGAAAGATGGAAGAACCATGCCTGCAGGCCTCGCTAAGGGAGCAAAAGTAACTTGATACTGCACTGTGATTGCTACCACCTATTTCAGTGAAGTCCAGATAAGCATCAGTCACCCACATGAGTGACTGGACCCATCCCTTCCCAAAAATGCCTTTGTTCTTTTTCATATACCTTTGCTACATGACTTGCTTCCCTACTGGGTCAATATTAGTTAAGTGGCTACACTTGTAATCCTATAGGTTGATTGTAATTTTACCCATATTCTACCCATGTTGTGACTTTGCTGTATAAATCACCCCTGACAAAGGGCCTCAGTGGCAGCCCACTTCTGGGAACCTTTCTATCTGTCCTCCCTCAACATATCTTTCCTACTCTTAACCTCCACTGTTCCTCAGAACTCATTGACTTCAGGGAACATGAATGCACATCGCACACTTAGCAAGTTGGGAGTTCTATTTCTCCTGTACACTCTGAGTGCTCTGACCCCATCCCAGTAGTAAGCCATTGTTCATTAATACCTGACACCAACTTCACAAGGAACAGTTGACCTTCAATTTATGAACTTCTCTCCTCAGTCTGCTGAGTACCTAGGATTACAGTGCAGAAATGAATTATTATTGGTGGCCTGTGGCATCTTTTCCAGGAAAGTCTGTGACTATAACTTGCTACTACTTGAGGCATTTCTCTTTCCTCAGTTTCAGTTTAATGGTTTGTTCACTCTTACCTCAGCTCTCTGATGAGTCAGAAAAAATTGTGATTAGGAAAATACCTGTTGTTTTTACTGAAATGGTAGATTGTGTCTAACTTTCTAAATGTTAAGTAGGAGATCAGTAGTCAAAATGAAAATTTTTTTAAAAATTACATCAATTATTTTCTTGCAAGGAAAAGAAATCCCTCTCTGCATTTCAAAATGTTCCTCCTTTTGACTAGAACAATACCTAATCTTTAAGTACTAACCTATGATAGGAATTTATACATAGCTCTAGTTATTGTTAATACTCTATAATTTCTGATGGACTATGATTTCAGTTCATAAAAATGTATCAAGTGTGATATTAAATTTCTGTACTTAGTTTTTGTGTGATAATTTTCTCACTCTTACTGTATTTGTTCCAACAATCATATCTTTGAAGACTAAAAATATAAAAGGAAATGTAAACATATTTTCAGGCTGAAGCACATGAATATAATTTTCCACATACTATATAATATCTTGGAGTTTGTGTATAACATCTCTTAACATGTCCAATAGAATGTAAGTCAAGCAGTGTATGACATTTTCTCAAAGTACTACATGCGGACGTAATTCAGCCCTCCATTATTTTTTTATTTTAAAGAGAATTTTAAAAATGAACAATAGCAAAATTCCAACAACAAAGACAAAAACAAAACAAAGCAAAAACAATAGAAATGATGCAGGGTTTCAGATCAAAATGATAGGGATTAACAGTGGTTGTTATATTACACGTTTTTTATCTTCATCAAAATTGGTCAGATTACCAGATGTTAAGAGGACAAGATTAATCAAACCTTTAAAGAGAATAAAAAATAAAAACCAAAAAGTTAGGGGAAAATATAGATATATGTCTACTGAAAGACTGCTGGGATAACTGTACTGCTGATGTCTAGTGGTTTATTGAAAGGAACAATTAATGCTTTATTTTGTTTATTCATTATTGACCAAATTTGCATGCTTATATCTGGTAATCTGAATAACTAATTTGAAGAGAACAATATGCAACATAACAACCATTGTTCAATTCCTATTTTCTTGTTCGGTGAAACTCAATTATTTTTTATAAATTTGGTTCAATTGATATTTCAATGAAATATTGTTTTCTTGACACTATAACTTCGAATAGCAAGTCTTTAAATGGCACAACACATCCCTCTTTAAAATTTTTAGTTTATTATTTACAATAGAGCAAACTAGAAGAACTGTAAACAATAGATTAAGAATCTTAATGAAAAATATGTCTTGTTATTTGAAGGCTTGAAATAAAAAATTATACAATGCAAGGAAATCTTTTAAAAATAATTATCCATTTTAGCGTTTTGTGATTTATTTTGTTGAAATCCAAATGAAATTTAGAATAAACTTTAGGGCATTTATAAGAATTTGATGAGCAAATACATTCCTGAGGGTCAGAGTTCGCTAAGGTTCAGATAATTTATTCTTAGCTGAGGTTTGTAGCCATGAAATGATAGCTTTTTGCAGGAGAGTTGTTTTCACTCACAGAGAAATTAAAAAATTCATTATGCTTCTGCACCTAACAGTGCCTTGAGATATGATTTTTTTAACACACAGAGAAAATACTGGAGCTGCTTCAAATTATTTCTTAATAGCATTGTGGAATGTATTGTGCATTGCGTGTATTGCGCATTCCTTTGCCTGTTTGGACAGTACAGGAGTTTTGTTTCATTTTGTTTTGTTTTGTTTTGTTGGTTTTCTAAAAGGAATCCCAGATAGATGAACACAGAAGCAAGCAGGCACGAGATATGATTCCACCATTATCCCAACAATCTCTGTAAATTCTTATTCAATATAACAGAAAGGAAGAGAGAAAAAAAGTACTTCTTTGCTAGTCCACTTTAGGTTTTTATTGTACCTACTTTGATATAAGTATCAGAATTGCTTTTTATGACACAGAACGATTCTCAGTTTGATTTACATCTTTGAATGCTCTGCCTTATTTCAGCATATTACTGACTTCAGACATTACTTCCCCCTATCTGTCTTCTGCCTTTCCCTTTGAGATTGGTAAGTTTTTCCTGTATCATTGTTAGTACTTGATGTAGTTTGAGCTCACCAGGAACAGATTCTGAGATAGAGGCTACCATAGAGAGAAATTTTCAGGGTGTGGTCCTGGAACCATAGTTTACGGAAATGAAGGGAGGAACCAGGACTGGGTAGAAGAAAAAGGGGAATATTTGCAGTCTTATCAATGGCCTCAGCAAATCCCACAGAGAAATGGAAAGGTCCAATGGCCCTATGGAGTTGTTATGGCTTGGTGCAAGGGGTTGGGATTTATATTCCCATGGTGATTAGTTGTTGGACATGAGTTACTAGGGGGAAGAGAGTGTGCCCTTCAGTGAGGAGGCTCTCTGATCTTCCTCTGAATAGGACTGGTGTTATGGTTTGTGTCTGGATGTCCCCCCAAATCCTCATGCACTTATGGGGTGGGCTTCTAGAGTTTCTGATTGATTCAGTGCTGGGATTATGGGTGTGAGTGCTACACTTGCCCCTGGGGCGGGTAGTTTGCATACAATGTAAGGGAGAAAAAGAGGCTTTTTGCTGCTAGTCCTCCCTTTTGCTTTTGTTGCTTTGTTGTCTTCTGCCACCATGAACTGTTGCCCTTTACCATGTGCCACTCTGCCTTGGAGCCAGCTGAGCATGGATTGAAACCTCCACAAACTATGAGCTAAATAAACCTTTTCTTCCTTAATTTTAGGGGTCTTGTATTTTGTCCCATCAATGAGAGAAATATAACCAAGACAGTTGGTAACTGTGGGATATTTGCCAGAAGTACAGCTAGCAGTCCCTCATTCCAGAAGGAACTGATAGTCCTAGCATTCAAAGGGGTCTACCTCTACAGTCTTTAGAGTCTCACCTTTGTGTGAACGTGGGATGTGGCTCCTTGAGGTTCCTTGATGGTTTTAATCTTGAGAAATAAATAGGCAAAATCTGATACTGCTTTCTCTGCTCTGTTCTCTTTAGATTTCATCAGTTGCTTGATGCCCTATCTAATGGCACAGCTTAGAGACCATCCCTGAGAAATCTGAGCTCCTTCCCCTGTGTCCTTCCCAGACCTGCTTGCTGCAGTTACTTTGTTTGCCATAAAATTGTGCACAGAATCCAGAGGTGACCAAGTGAATTATCCTGGCTGTAGTACATTTTTCCCTGCCCTCACTATGTAATAGCAACTATACCTACTGGTCAGAGATAAGGACTCAACTTCTTGATTTCTGATCTCTTACATCTTAGAAGGAGCCCAAACTGACCCAATTACAATTGATCTTTACAGTTAAACAGAACTCTGTGTGTGTGTGTGTGTGTGTGTGTGTGTGTGCGCGCACATGCACATGTGTCCATCCTTAATGAAGCATTCTGTTTTGGAAAGAAGGGTTTCAAAAGCCTCACAATCTACAGCTAAATGAGTGATGAAGGAAAAGCACACACTCCTGAGGAGTGACTGTAGCAGTGATCACAATAGTGTCCTGTCTTCCTTGAGACCAGTTAGATACTGGCTCCAATATTCCATCCATTGAAACCCAACAGCATTTGAAGTCGCTGCTTTAGCATGTTCTCCACATCTGGGAGCATGGATTTCCATCCTTCCAAGTCACCCTCTCCAAGCTGGTGTGTCAGCTGTGTTTCCACCATCTCTTCCCATCGTTTTATTAGGACGGAAGCTTCTAGGTGGA
The DNA here is from genome assembly GCA_004027595.1 of Dinomys branickii. Lineage (NCBI taxonomy): Eukaryota > Metazoa > Chordata > Mammalia > Rodentia > Dinomyidae > Dinomys > Dinomys branickii. The sequence goes on from PVLD010002242.1 coordinate 19,489, forward strand.
ATATATGTGACAGAAGAAATGCATCCCATGGTGAGAGCTCACACTTGTAGTATCTTTCCTGTGAAGTATTATTACACTTTAGGTGGATTAAAGTCTTTGGAACCTTGGAAGGTGCAGCTGGCTGGAACTGCAGTCTAAAAACACAAACCTATAAGAGAATAGGTCCAAATGAATCACATTACTTCACAAAGGACAAAGGACGGGGTCCTATGTATTCTCTTTGGTTTCTTTGCATTGGATCTCATCTTTGTTTTCTATCATTGGCTTCTTAAAAATTCACAAGTGATAGTTTTTCATGTACTGCTCTAAGTGGTAGCTACTTAAGTGCTATTTGGCCCTGCCTAGGGTCCATCCCCGTTGTCTTGGATATTCTAACCATGCAACTATTGTTCCAACACAGGAATGAATGATAGCAGAGAATAGCGGATGCCACTGGTTGCTAGTTTTTGCTTATGTGCTTATTCTGTCCCTACCATTTCCCTGCACGTGAGGGTAACCAGGTATGTTGCCTAGCTTTCTGCTCTTTGGAGTTTCCCTAATTGCTTCATTCTAGATTAGCTTCTTGATAATCCCCAGAGACTTCCAACTTGCACTCACATAAAGAACCATTCCATGCATTAAGATTGATTTCTGCTTCTCCTGTCAATTGTTTACAATGACCCATTTGTCAGTGGTTAAGGATGCTGCCTCTGGGGCTATAATTTGGGTGAAGCAGCTTTCTTTAGCAAAATAATTCTCCCTAACTTTAGACCTGTGATGAATTTCTGCCCTCAGCACTCTCAGATGCTAGGGCACAGTCACTCACTTCTGAAAGGAGACCTGAGGAGATATTTGTGACTAGGGATGTTAATTTCCCCAAATGGAAAGTTGACTGAAATTTTTCCAAGATGATAAGTAACTTCATGCTTTGTGCCAATAAACACAGAGATTAACAGTGAATAATTGTCCTCAAATTTTAATTGTCATAACAGAAAACTGAGTCTTCTCACTGACACTTGTCTATGAATATTCTTTTTTACTTGAAAATTAATTACAACCTCCAGTTTGGGTGTGAAATTCTGTACGATGGTTCTAACAGACGTTTCAAACTAATTTTTATTTATCTCAGTAATTCATGATATATTTTCAGTGCTGTCCTCACACAAAAAACATATAAATCAGATTTATACATTTTATTGACAAGGAGATGAAAGCTTGGAAAAGTTTGATATAATTGCCTAAGGCTACACATTTTCCTAGTGACAGAGTAGAGTGTCTAATGTCCTGGTGACTGGAGTTTAATTCCTATTGTTTTCCACATTTGACAAATATATGACTGGTTTGGAAGTAGAATCTTGGTCAAACTAGTTGGCAAAAATATTTAGCTTTAAAAAACGCCTTTTCCCAAATTACTGATTTTCTTACTTTGCTAAGCAAAGTCAGTCTGTATCAGCGGTCTTTTAATAAGCTAATATGGAAATTATATTTGTGAAAAAGGATTGCTACATGTTTTTTTAAAACTTTCATAGTTCAGGAGCCGGGGATATAGTTCAATGGCTGCCTGGAAAGTGCAAGATCCTGAGTCTAATTACCGGCACACACAAAAAAATTCATAGCTCAATGAGTAGCTTCTTATCTCAAACTTTTGACATTATATAGTACATCCAGATAAATTCTCTACAGCATGAAGAGTCTCTTGAATTACAGAAGCATGGTAGAAAAAGCAGAGATCCTCGCTTCAGGTTCCCCGGATCTAAAAATGAGATGTACTTTCTAATAACTTCCCATGGAGTTAATACATGGATAAAAAGCATAAGCATGCAAAGTTCAAATGATCATTCTCAAACAGGACTCTGTGAACTAAGCCTTTAAAAAATTATTTCCTTAACTGTTTCACAACCAACAGCAAAATTGTCCTCTTGTAATTAATCTTGTATATTCCAAGTCTAGTTTGGGAACTATTGTAGTCAGTGTATAAATCATATGCAGGATTCCTTTCCTAGTGTCTGGGTAAGTTTATTAGTTTTTGAGAGCTGGCACAGAATTAAGTATTACAAAGTGGCTTGTGCAACAGCGGAAACTTCTTTCTTCACAGTTCTAGTTGATAGAAACCTAAGATCACAGTGTTAGTACAGCTGCTTTCTTCTGCAGTCTCTGGCTTGTTTATGGCTGTTTTCATATTCATAAGATGTTCTCTCCTTTTGAATTTTTATGCCCAAATTTCTTTTTCTTAGAGACATACTGCTCATACTGGACTAGAGCCCACACTAATAACTTGATTTCGGCTTAGTTACCTCTTTAAAGACCCTTTCTCCAATTCAAATATTGCCACTTTCTGAGGTACAGGGATTAGGAGTTCAGTGGATGAATTTTAGGAAGATATAATTCAATCTAGCTCTTGTAGAAGTCAGGGTATCAGCATACCTCTGTATTGCTGAGGTTCGGTTGGCTTCTGGGTTCCCTGTCCCGCCTAGAGGAATATATTATCTGGTTTTCCCATCATTACTCTCTGAGAGCTAGTTATAAATTCCACATACCTTTTCGTTGATGCCTTCTGCTATTCTACCAAGAGACTGCTGACTCTGTGGGCTCCCAGTCTCAGTTGACTGCTGTCTTGGTTACTTTTCACATTGCAGAGACAAAAATAGCCACCATCCAAAGTTAAAGGAGGAAATATTTATTGTAGCTCACAGTTTGGAGAGGTTTCAGTTCATAGTTGGTTGGCTCCAAGGCGAGGTGGCCTGACAGAGGGGCATCAGAGAGGAGAAATGGTTCATGGAGGGCTGAAGACAGAAAAACAATGAAGTAGAGAAGCAGCAAACAATAAGTAGTGACCCTCTTTCTGTCCCTTACATCCTAGGCTGTCCATCCTTGGGCAGAGTAGTACTCACATCCTAACATCACAGCATGAATCCGTCCCAGCATCACATCCTTGAACACAGAAGCACACACTTTAGATCAGCCACCTCCTCTGAAGAGCCCCACATACGACCACATGAGGCTTTGGGGAGACATCTGGATATAAGCCAGAATAATCTCTATCCGTTTCAGAATTTGGGGGAGTGTTAATCTTCTGTAGATGGCACTGGCTACAGAAAAGCTGAGGATGCTTCCTGAGTCCATCTCTGTCTCCAGTACCTCAGGTAGCCACCTCTTGCCCTGTAGCCCAGGGAACACCTTCAGTGCCACTGCTTCCCTGTCCACAGGGTTAGGGTCCTCTTTGCTATAAAAGCCCCAAGATTTTCTGCAGATTTATCTCCTTCCTTTTGGAATAAACCGTTTGTATAATCTGCTTCTTAATTGTCTTCCTTTCTATATATTTATTTGTCTATGATTTCTAATATTTTTTCCTTTATATGTAAGAGCAGAGGAAGGAATGAGAAAGCAAAGAAAAACATCTCCCCAACTCTATGTTCTCCTCAACCATGTCTATCTTTATGTTTTTTAAGTGAAAATCTTAAGAACTTTTCCCCCCGTAGACCTTGGTTTCCCAAAGATTATGGTAGCATCAGGCCTTTTCATACCGAATAGGAAAGTGGAGAGGATAGGATCTGTTATTTTTAAATAGATTAATGTTTCCACATGGTATCCTTTCATGTGATGACTGTCAAAAATTTAGCACTAGCAATAAAATTTTCTACTGTCTAATTATAGCCCTCCTCGTGAGAATCCTGGGTCTATTCAGGGTTGCCAATTTCTTTTGCACCATCTAACTCATCCATAAAGTGAGGAGGTTGACGTAGATGATATTTGCAATCCTTTCCAGCATTAAAATTCTAATGTTTTTGTGAGGATACATTGAAGTTTTTCCTCAATCTTCTGAAGGGCCACTTACTGTAGATGTTCTAACATGAACAGAAATGAGATGCTTATGTTGTTTCAGTTTTTAATTTCATGATTGCCTGTGGGTTTTTAACCAATATTTGTTTTCATTGTTCGAGGCACAAGTGATATATTTGTCTATGACTTTCCAGGCAATTCCACTGCCCTCAAACCTTTCCAGGGCCAATTATTTAAGGAAAAATAATAATCATTACACAGAACTCTAAGAAGTTTTTTCTTTGAGAGAGGCCAGATAAATACAATTACATGGGCCCAATAACTCCAAAATCAGCCTGAAAGATGTCATATTTCAAAATAGTACCTTATTGAGTTACTTGTTTTGAATGTCCTGGAGACCAGCCCTGCTGCTGTTGACAGTATTTTTCAGAATGTTGACATTCCAGCAGCAGCACCCATCAATTTGGGGGTAAGTGTTTGGAGTATGGGACAGTGTGGGAGAGTGTAACTCACCCTCTCAAATGCCTGCTAAACTGGTTGAACCTGATTCTAGTTCTTATGAGGCTTCCAAGGGAAAGTCCAAATGTCAGCCCCAAGTGGAATGTTGGAGTTGAACTTTAATGCCTTCAAAAACATACAGAATTATAATTATGATGATGAGTGAAATTTTAAATGGTTGAAAGCTCATTTCACATAAACGTGTTAAAACCTGACCTGATTTAAGCCATTTCTCTTGAACACAGCAGGAAAGCCTCACAATGTCAAATTTCTGGTGTCATGTTGAGTATCACCATCTGCTGGCTAAACAGACAGCAAAATGTCAATTAGAAATTTGCCTGAGTCTGAAAGTTACTTCTAGAATCACAGTGGGAAGATGCTGTTTAATGGGGTATGCATTCTTTGGAAGAAAACAGCATGAAAATTTAACAATCTCAACAAAATATTGGGATTTTTTTTGTTTGATTTGATGACTAAAAATAAAATACACTCAAGCAAGCTTCATATTTGTTAACACTGGAAAGCCTGGCTATTGTCAATTTGGAGATGTGGCTAGTACGTGGGTTGCATCGTTATTCATGTCTCTGCCCAGCTGACCAATTCATCCAACTGTAGATCCCCTCTGTCCACCATTACCTCATTCTTTTCTCTGCATGACTACACCTCCTCTCTCAAGGTTCTACAGAAGGTTGCTTCTGGCAGGTGACAACTTCTCTAAACAGTCTTCATTGTTTATCCAGTGTGTTTTCACAGCATTTTTTGTACCTGTTTTGTAATATGTAACACATCATGGTATAATAGATCTCCTTGTACCTTTCTTCTTTCTTAGCCTGGAAACTTATCAGAGGCAGAGCCTTGGCACTTTGTGCCTTTCCTCTAATATCTCAGGCACAGTAAACACTCAGAGTGATGACTGAGTGAAAAATATCTTTCACAGAGATAATATGCATGTCTGGTCGAAGACCTGGTTTGCACATCTGTAGGGAATGCTAGCTTCATTCTAGTATGTAGCAACTGTGATACTTGCCCGTCCAAAGTCTTTGGGCTGAGAGAAGAAGAGCAGAAAAGGGACTAGGCTTACAAAGTTCCTTTCAGTTTAAGTGGGTTACTAGAGGGCAAATCCCAAAAACACAATCATTAAACTTGACATAGACCAAAACGGTGGAACACAGAATAAAAGTTGGACACTAAATCCGTAAATCTCAGCAAAAGTCTTCCACGTGGACAGACTTTTAAAGATTAATGTTTTTCACATTGCAGTCCCTAGGGTGTCTGTGGAGATGGTTCAGCAGCCGCTTGAACGGACTGAGACTGACCGGGGATGGATGGATGTTTGGGGCTCCATGTCACTTTGTACTGGTGTTCAGCTTTTATGTGTTTCATCTGTCACCTCAGGACTATCTCAAACTCAAAAGCGAGGTACGCTCGGGTCATTCATACCAAACCAAGAGCCTCTGATCATTTGAAACCTATTAAATATGTTTGAAAATTCTTAAGGTCACCCGTATCTCTTCCATCTTGGTGTTTCTGTGTTGCTTCTGACTTCAGTATGCTGATAAGCTTTTCTGATTTACCCATTTAAAAATATCACAAATCCCAAGCAAGCATTTATAATTTGAGTTCATCTCCCCCTACTCACATTATTCTAAAAGCACAAATTTCTTTTTTCCTTGTTTATGCTTCAGCTTAGTTCCAGGCAACAGACACATTTTAGGAGAAACAGAATGTTTTAATGTTTTTTAGAGTTTATTGCTCAATAAGACTTTTCTTCTGTAAATAAAAGCTCTGGGGTAAGATTTAGAGTTAATGATCTTTTCTTTATTATGCTGTTTTTTGACTGGATTCGTATTAAGATTCAGTAGCTTCTAGTGAACAAAGAGTTTCATGGATTGAAATTTGGAAAATCATTACCGTAGGAGACTGGGTAACAGGTGTAATTTCGGTTGCACTGGACATGCGGAGAATAGTAAGATTTGCCATTCCTTGCATAGGTTTACTTCTGTGGTATCTGTTCTAGTTTTCGTAAGAGACTAATACCCTAAAATAAGTATTTAATCCAAACTGGAAACTAACATGGAAACCCTGTTTTACAGATGTTATGTATATGCCATTCTAATTAGAGTCTCATTTACCCAAGTCTGCAAATATTAAAGCTTCATCCCTAAATTATTTTCAGTTCTAGATACGTGCTAATGAAAGACTGCTGTCTCTGAAAATATTCTTATGCACTCACAAGCACATCTGGTTCTCCTTTTCACCTCCCTTAAGGAATTCTGCTCCCTGATGTCACCTGCAGGTGCGTCACCGTCTCACTGGTGCTCTGCACGCAGCGCTGGTCTGCCGTGCCAACCTCTCTCGCGCATTCTCACTAGTATGGTCATGTATGGCCTTCAGTACTTGTGGAGATCTGTGGGCTCTAAGCTGCTTAGGGAACCAGAGAGGGAGACTTTTTCCTAATTAGGTCATATTTTATCACTTGAAAAAAGCATGTTAGCACTTTAAGATGTACAATATTTTATGTGAAATTTTTCTTCAGTGTTTGCCCTAATGTTTCTCCCCAGTGGGGCTAGCAATCTTGTTCTGGTAGGGGGCAGAGTTTCTCAAGTCCCTGCATTTAGTTCCTTTTCTCAAACCAGCCCTAATTCTGAGTATACACACACATGCACGTACACTGTTGCTCATTTTATTTCAGCCTGAAATAAAATACCTCCTGCCCACTAGCACATGCCAGTAGATTTCTAGAGTAATCACCATCCCACTGATTAGGCAAACTGATTCTAAATTACTCTGAGACTAAGTACAGCTGGAACATCCTTTATGTTTTGTATCATGCTACTGTTTATAAAGTGTAGCATACTTTCACATACTCTGTTCTCTTATTAACTAAGGAACACTAGGTCCTTTCTGTCACCAATTCACAAATAATGAAACTCAGAAATGAAGAGGTCAAGGGGATTGTCAAGGTCACAGAAGGAGTTCATTTGAAATTTTCTGGCATCTACTCACAAAATCAGTGAGGCCAAAGGAGTGGCTTTGACGTCAAGTACGTTAGGACTGGACTGTATTTGACAGAGATTCTTCAGCTTTGAGTGACTTTTTTCTTTTGCCTCTCTCTCTCTCTCTCTCTCTCTCTCTCTCTCCACCTTCCTCTCTTCTTCCCTCCCTCTCTCCCTCCTTCCATCCCTCCCTTCCTCTCTCTCCATTGTTGAAATTTTGCCACTTAGAAGAATGAGGAAGAGTCGTGGTAGGAATGTAATCTGCAGAACCTCAATGCAGTGTTCCCATAGGCCTTGAGTGTGGACATAAGCTTCTAGGACCATTATTCTGAATCATGAAAGGAGGCTGTTAGTAGTGCGTACTAGCCCCTAAGCAGGTGCTCATGAGGGAATCCTAGCTAGCAGTCATCCACACAGCATCCATGATTGGCAGATGCAGCAGCTTCGGAGAGCAGTGGTGTCACCAACCACCGGGCACTACTGAGAGCAGGCAGGGCTGCAGAATTTCCCACAGTGACTTGCGCAGGATTAAGCAAAATTTAAAAATGAAGGACAAAATTGGGTGGTGTACACCTGTCCGCCAGACTGAAAGAGTAAGAATCCGTAGCAGTGAAACACATATGTAGTTTTTGTCAATAATACTACTGAGATTATAAAACTACATAAAAAGATGTAATTTCTAATTCGAATCACCAAAATAAAAACAATAATATCATGTGTAAGATAGTCTAATTTTTAAAAGAATAAACCATGCAGAAACTGATACAGTGTAATTTCTATTATTTGATTTAAGTAAAATGATTCTTTTTGGAAGTATCTCTATTGAAGCAAATTGATGAACAAAACATATATTTGATAAACATCAGTTCTAAGATTCTTAAATACTACGTTGACAATTTTAAGTTGATACTCTTTAGGGGACATGTGGGTTACACATTTTCTAATTTTGATTGCATGAATTTTGATTAAACAAAATGGGATGCATTAATTCATTATAAAAAGTCAAACTATATAGAAGAGGGTAAAAAAAGAACTGTCAAAACAGCAGCCTACTTCTTCCCAGTCCACATTTTCCTAAGTGGAAGATTTTGCGGTCGTTCCTTTCCTCAGTGCTGTGCTAGGAGCAAGGGAGCTGGCGCAGGGGCGCAGCCCCCCCACCCCGGCCACCCCCCGCCGCGTTAGAGGCCTGCTGATTTCTTCAGCTTTGTTCTTTGAGGTTTACGACTTTGCTCTCACTGCCTTATTTGGTGGCTGCTTGTTGAGGGATTTTTTCTTTCTTCATTTAAACCTGTTTTTATTCATTTTATTGGCACGGGGGAGGATGATTTTATGACACTTGTGTAAAGCAGTCATTTATGGTAAAACGTTTTTGGTTTGTAAAGATGAGCAATCGACTAGATTGGTATTTCCCAAAATTTTGATCCTATTTGGCCTCTTCAGGGTTTGAGATTGATATGAAATCACTGAACAAGTAAAAGAAAGAGATTATAATTTGAGTCAATTTAACTGCGATCAGCTAACAGAGCAAAGAATTAACCCGCCCTCGGGCTCTGCTGTAAGCTGAAAACGAGACGTTAGGGTTCCACCAGTGCGTGAAAGATACTTGCCATTGGAGAGCCGCAGGTCGCCTTTCGGGGAATGTAGTGCATGTGGCAGATATCACGATGTCCTGCTTGCCTGTCCCTTTCGTAAGTGCTTGTGGTACAAATGGATGAATGTCCAGTCCACTGGGGTTTTCAGTCTTCAACCATCAGGAGCTGCCTCACTCACAGAGAACAAGCATCGCCATCCACTTGCCTGGTGGCCACATTCGACAGCTGATCTCAACGGAAGAACAAAGGCCTGGCCATTCCGACTCAGTGAAAAGTCACTGTGGCTTCAGAACTCTCCCCTGGGCCATCAAACATGTCATTGCCCCTGCTGTTCTTCCTACTCCTGCCGCCCTCTCCTTCCTTTACAGGTGTGGAGCCCAAGGGAACTCACTCATAAAGTTTACTGGGGCTAATAACCTAACTCACAACCCAGAATCTGCTTCTGGGGAAACCAGTCACTCACAGTGGGCAGCGTGGTTTTTCTCACCAACATCCCTACTCCACCAGGTAGCAACATTTCATTTAGTAGGATCATTTCAGTATTCAGCTCTGGGCAACTTTTTTCTCTAAGACAGTCAAGTAGTTTTTACCTAACTCATTGCAGCCCAGCACGCAAATGTCTAGGACCAACAAAGAGCACTTCAATGTTGCCTGATCCCTGGGATCAATTCCAGGGCAATCCCGTCAGTGTGAATTTTAGGAGTTTGGGTTCTAGTATCATCTTCTCCAGGGGTGGAAGGCAGCTCGTGGAAGGCGCCGCACACAAAGGAAAGAAAAGCTGAAGGCGACACTGATCAGGAGAGCTGGGCCCCATGGAACTGTGCCCCGGGCCTGTCCTGCCAGTATGAGTGCAGGTGATTCATGATGGTGGCAAATTTTCTCGTAAGAAACAGCACTTCAGAAATAGCAAATTAAATAGATCTGTGTACTCTCAGAGAGTAACTGACTAAGTGAAATTTCTTTTGCCTCATCATGAGTTGGTTTAAGAAGGAAATCTAATAATGTTCAGAATAATTCTTGCCCTATTGTTGAATTCTGAGGCCTACATAAAGAAGAATAAAAATTGGATATAATGGATATCTCCAGCAATTTGGCCACACATATTTGTGCATTTTGGCCATAATTTTGCTGCTTTTAGCTTGAAGCCATTGCAGATGCATGGTGATTACATTAGTGAGGTAATGGCAAAATTTTTTCCCTCATTTTCTCTTTTACATATTTGAGTGAAGTGATGGTTATATGTAAAAAGGCTTAACACAGTATGAGTACATTACATTAATTTCTGTGCAGTTCAGGCGCACTAGAACAATGCAGTATGTGTTGTTTTTATTCTCATTTGAACTTGGCTTATGTGGAAACGTACTGCTGAAATTTTAGCTGTAAAGGATGTGGAACCCAAATACACATGCCAGAACTTGGTCACCTTGTGGATACATTATTAATACACTTTTAATTGTATTCTGTCTCTTATTGTGAAAAAATGCACACATACAAATGGAAAATACTGGCAGGTTAGAAATATTCAGCTATAGGATGAGGGTGATACTTTTGGAGAAATTAAGCATGTAAATAAATACAGGGCAGAAGAAAGACTAAAGATAGTGGGAAGGTAAAAATATTCACTGATTCCTGAGTGTGTTACACATTTCCTGTAAATTTGGCATGTATGATTCTCACTTTCATACTAGCAAATTACTAGTAAAACCACAGTGAAACAATAACTCTTCTCAATGATGATTCCACAGATTAAACATAATTTTTCTACCATACACTTGGGGATTTGCAGACAGAAAATGGTTTCAATAATTTTTTGAAAGAATTCTCATTTGAATTCTGATAAGGCAAGAGATGATTAAAAATATCAGTAAGTATCACTTCCAAAAGCTTAAGAGTATATCAAACATATGTTTATAGTTTTCTAAATATGTCACCCTGATATTCTATTACTTATGTTGTTTTTCTCTAAAATATTTGTTTATCCACAAACAAAAAAAGTAAGATGGTATTACTGCTTTAGAAGTTTTGCTTGTTTGTTTTATTGCATTTTGTTTGGCTTCCCTGACAATTTTTTTTCTTTTCTTAAATAAAAAGTTATGCAGTATATATTGGATGGTAAATTTTCTGGTAATATTTATAAAAATCACTCAAATTTAGTTCATAATTTTTATCAGTTTAAGACTATTTTAGGTAATAAAAAACAAAGAAATATATCATAAAATTCTTAGCATGAGACTTTTGCAGTCTTATGAAGTAAAGTATTGACAGTACATTTCAGGTTAAGGAATAATAAACTGGTATAGGACTAAATCCTTAAAAGGAACATAACTGTTTACTGACAATATATCTACAGAACTTTTACTCAGACTGTCACAGTACTGCTTAAAATTACACAATGTTTTTTTTGTTTTGCTTCTTATGAAACAAGTTCCCACCGCTGCAACTGGGTGTTTTAATGTTTAAAATGTAAATGTTTAAAAGTTTAAACTTATTCTCATGCATTTCCAGCCTAATCCTATAAATTCACCTCCCTGCAAAGATATCTGTACCATACTTGCATACCAGTTGTTCCCCCAAACTGAACTATATTGTCTCACTTTCAGTGGTTTTCCTTTTTTGGTCTTTTCTTTTGGCAAGAAAGTCTTTTGCAGTCTCCTAGTCAGAACACATTCTTTTCCTCCTCCAAATTCATGTCATGTGTTTGTTATGGTGAAAGAAACATGAGCTGACTATATACTGCAGAATTCACCTGAGGAAAGTAACTGTCTTTGCATAGAAAATAAACAAGCAATTTGATAAAATCACTGGCAAAAAGGTTGAGACTCTTACATAATAAATTAACACAGTCATGGAAATAGAATCATGAGATAAAGTATTCTGCTCAAGAATAAACAGGGAGAGGACAATAGCCATGAGAATGTTTGAGGGGTAATAGAAAAGAAGATTATTGGGCTGGGGATATAGCTCAGTGGAATAAGCACCTGCCTAGCAAGCGCAGCGTCCTGAATTTGATCCCCAGTACTGCCAAAAAAAAGAAAAGAGGATTATTTTTTCTTAGATGTAAAACATGGCAGCATTTCCTTAGGAATTTTAGAAGGCAGCATATTTGATGTCCTATTTTAAATCATGCTTCTGTGCTATGATACTTTAACCTCTGAATCATCAAGAGATTCCATCATGCACAAGAGGTCTTTTGAATGTTTTGTTTTATGATAGACAAGGTATTATAGAGTCTAGGTTTGTCTAAATCTAATGAGTAGATGAATGATGAAACTTAGTATATACCACAAAAATTAAAATTCAGAAGAGAGTAGGAAATAGGAACAAGAAATAGTTAAAGAAACATCTCCTTCTGCTAGGCAGGCGCTTATTCCACTGAGCTATACCCTCTGAACATCTCCTTCTGATTTATAATAATTCTTTGAGAGAGCATGGACTTCACACAAGTCTGAACTGGGAGTGTCATTCATTTTTATGGTAAATCATGTGCCCATTAAGCTAATTAATAGAATACCATAGACTGTGTGGCTTAGGGTTAAGGTTAGGGTTAGGGTTAGGGTTAGGGTGAATTGCCTTCTATAGGGGACCTCATCTTTAAGGTCCCATTTTCAAGTACCATCACATCATCAGGACCTGTTGACAGGAATTCTGGGAGCAAAGCAAATATTCTGTCTATAGCAGTGACCAACCATCCTAGTCTCCCTGGCACTGTCAACTTTCTGGTGATTTTGAAAATCCATGATAAACCTGGGGAAGGCCTAGGCAAACCAAAATAAGCTGTCTACCCTAATAAAGAGACAGAAGTTGCTTTGGGCAACTTATAAATAATGACCAGAATTGTTAAAGATCACTCTTTTTCCAAATGTCTGGTAAAATGCTCATATTATTCTTTTCTTCTGGTATTGAAAACATACACACAAACTCTACATGGTTTATATTTCAAATTTTTTGGACATTCTTCTTTTAGTTATTGTTAGTTCACTGGTTCTCCTGGTAGTTCCTTTTCTCTGAGGACATTTGCAGTATCTGGAGAAATTGTGATGGCTGTCACTTGTGCTGGGGATGGGGAAATGACTATGGGTGACTACCAGGACAAGGCCAAGGATGCTGCTGTGCATCCAACAAGCAGAAGACGCTGCCCACCTCCCACCACAACAAATAATTATTTGGATCAAATGATCAGCAATGCTTGGGTTGGGAAACTCTTATTTAGATTCTAAATGTATTTTTTCTAGCTTAGTGTTAGTGAATGCTTGGCTTAACATGAGGGACTGGCATTTGAAAATCATTCAAGGAGAAGGTGGCACTGTGAGAAAGGTTTTAAAACACCCCCTCCCTGCCAAACACAGCAGTGGCAGGTAAGATAATTTTGAAACATCAGAAGAAGTATCTATAAACAAGATAAAAATCTTCACGAACCCAAAATGGAATAGAAACACACGTGTAGCCTGTGGTTGCTGAGATTTAGCTTTACAAATAAACACAGGCAGCCAGAGTTTAACTCCGGCAGGAAATAGAATTCAAAATGGCTTATGCTCAGCAGGGAACCAGTACCAGGCTCAGCTCCTGAAATCAGTGAAGCAGTGGCTGTTGTAACATCCTGCCTGGCAAAATAAAAACTTTCTTACTGTTGATCTGAACTGTAGCTTTTAAAAGTCTCTGTGTTACTCAATATAGCCTACATTATGCTGTTGACAGGCGGCTCCCAAATCTATTAATTTAAAAGGATGAAAGTTTATTTCCTGCTCAGCATCACAAGCATCTTAGTTAGATAAGGCATCTACTCACTGCAGTTCTTGCTCACTCTGTATGCAGGCTGAGAAGCCAGCAGCATTATTTGTGCTGAAATCCACATTAGAGAAGAGTATTGTGTCAGCATCTGTGTGTGCTGGTCTGATAGAGAAATATAACACGTAAGGTCCAAAATCATTGGCTAATACTAGTTGCATGGCCTCAAGGAGTACAATCCTATCATATCAAAGAGGTTTAACTGCACTAATGAACATTGTATACTTTTTATCTGAGGTTCTAAGAAATATAAAAAGCTAAGCACCAAGAGTACCAAACTGTCTACTTGTATAATAACCAAGTATGTGATACAACTCCTCTTTCTAGTAAAGTAGAAAGGGTATCAATATAAGACCTAGTCATACATGAGAATTGTTGACTAGGGCAGGATGAGGCAAACTAAATGTCATTTTTCAGGCAGGGATGTTCAAAGAGAAAGGAAATGTCCCTCATTTAGGATCAGCCTGCAGGCTGTAATCTCAAAACACATGATGAAACTCAGCAGTATGTCCAGTTCTCCTTTTGACCGTGGTAAGACTGCACAGCATGGCTTTCCTAGTCAGGGCCCGTGTGTGAGAGGTGACAATGTATGCTCCTTCCAAGCGGAAGCCTAGCAGAACTAGGGCATGGTCCCCTGTGTTCCTTTCCTCTCTGCCACAGGAATGAGAGTTTCCCAAATAGTCGAGACCCCCATAGCCAGGTATGTGAGTGGAGAATTTGGAGAGCAAGCAGATCCCCCTGTCCACTCAAGAGGAACACGGAGCTTCACTGAGGTTTTGGTGTAAATAGCAAGACCTTATTCCCTGTCAGGACCAGTACAGAGGATTTTCAAGAAATATTCATTTAATGCTTAAGGAGTCTTAAACCTAATGCATGCTAAGCAGGACTTTTTAAAGAGTGTTGGTAAGGTCTATGGCCATACTGCCCTGAACGATCTTGTCTGATCTCGGAAGCTAAGCAGGGTCAGGCCTGGTTAGTACTTGGATGGAAAGAGTGTTGGTATGAACAGGTGAATATTATGGCAAAGGCCATCCCAGACTCTGAATAGCAGAGCTGGATGACCAGAACGCTCCTAAGGGACAGGGTTGCGGTGGGCAGTAAAGTTGGAGATTGCCTAGAAGGAAAATCCCATGGGAAATGTAAGATGTAAATTCACAGGGGCGGAGGTGTCAGTTAAATTGGATTTTTGTCTATGGCTTCAAGAATTTGAGTCTTGCCCTCTTGAAAACACTTAGATATTTAAGAGGTGAATGCCACTTTATTGTTAGATTTTTCTTGTAATGATGACTAACCAAGTCCTCATGTTTAAGATGATGTAGGATTTGGAGAAAAAGTTAGGAATTTGTTATGGTAAGCTAAATATGAACTAGAGAGTACAAAAGGTGGTTGACAGTGAAAATGTGTTGGAATAAACTTAAGAGCAACAAAAAGAGTATTAACAGAACATTTTGAAAGTATATATAAGTGAAGTCAGAGCGGTACAGGGTAAAGAAATAAAGTCAGAATCAAGGTGATTCACAGGAGATGAGTAAAGTGCTTTTTCTGTGATAAGAGATTATAGATTGAACTATGAGTGTGGTAGGTAGATGGGTATCTTATAGGGGTTGTGGCATGTGGTTAGAATTCTGTTGCTTATTAGGGTTAAGACAAGAGGTATAGAGTTATTTCCACATTGTTCCATTTATTCCGTTGGAATTTTCCTAGAAGGCGAGGAAATGTTGCACTTGGTATCACTTACATGTGATACCCAACAAAGATAAGTGTAAGGTCAAGTTTGTAATTGTATTGTTAGATTTATCCTTGACAGCCTTTGGGGTTTTCATATTTCTTTGAAAAATGTCTACCATGGGTATAAGTAGAGAAGACTGCCAGAATAATTGGACAGTTTGCAATTTGTACCATAAGCTTATTTCACTCACCAAACTTTAAGGAGGTTATCTTTCAGCGACAGCATTGGCTGAAGCTGATCTGAAGAACAAATAGACCTTACTCTGGGAGATAATCTTTCTTTCTACTAGCTTCTTTAAGAGTGTTAAGTCGTACGTGTGCATTGTGGAGTTTATCATTGTAGGTGCTGCTTTGGAAAACTTGATTCTTTTATAATTCAGGAATAGATTTGTTGCGGTTGCGAATACCCAGAAATAGGCTGTGCTAAGAGAATTTATAGTTGAGTACAGAAAGGTTAAAAAAATGAATATTTTCTTTTCCGGCCATGCCATTTTATCATCTTTGCTGCTGTAGTTAGAAGCTTAAAAAAATTAGCACTAGGTTTGTGCAAAATACTCAGTAGGAAATGGTATACCATTAAAAGTACTTTATGTGAACTTGCTAGCATGTTTTCTTATGTTCATGAAAGGCATTAGCATTGTACAGACAATTTATGGCAGTAAGTACTAAAGTAATTTTGTTTCATAATTTTTATGAAATACAAAGCTATAGTTACATTAAGATTTCAAGACTCTTGGCTGTAATATAATAGAAAAGGTGTAATAGCACTACTGACTATATCCTTTAAACTGTTATTTTAAATTTAATCATATGGGCATGATGACTATACACTAATTTTGTGTTTGGAAGAAAAGATACTTCCAATGCAATTATTTTAATTAGTAAAAAAGAATTCCTTTCATGTCATAAAATCAAAAATAAATAAGATCTGCATGATCTAAGGTTCAGGATCTCCAAGTCAGACATTTTGCTGAATATTTACATAAGTTAAATTTCTACACTACGGTCAAATTTACCTTATTGATATAGTCTGTACAGTGCTAACTTCTTCAGGAGTAGATCCCTCTGCCAATTTTCCCAACAAATTTGTGCTTAGCAGTGAGGGCAGTTGAAACACTGCTAGACACTTATAGATCACATTGTACATTTCCTTAATCCCCAAAGATTGATCTGATTTTCACAGAGTCTGGGAATATATTTGGGAACTTTTGAATTATCACAAAACAAGTGTTTAAGCCTTGTCTGAAAGCAGATGCTTCAAGAACTGGTGGCCAATATCTCTTCCTATGTGGGAGAATTCTTTGTGTGTGACATAGGATGAGAACCAGGCCAAATGACCTCAACACAACACCACTGGAATGTTTTAACTCCATGAAACACGTATTTCCACAGGCAGATCCTGAACAGTATGGAATTTGTTTTTCTAACCTTAAGAGGCAAAGAAAACATTTCCATTTTCTTCCAAAAAGGAAAGTATAGTGTTTTTTTTAAACAACAAGAAATTATGCACACCTTAGTAGTATTGTCATTATTTTAAGAAATAATAGCATCCTAACTTTTATCTGATGGCCTCAAACCTGCAGCAAGACCATTACTGATGGTCTATTTTAGATGTGCTCAGGGCTTAGTCTTTGCTTTGACTAATATAGGAAATTTAGAGATAAATTATCTTATGCCAAGATAATTACTGGAAAAGTCAAGAATCTGGCTGACTGCTTAATGAGTTTCCTTGCTTTGAATCTTAACAGTAATGTAGAAATTTGTTAAATCATGACAGAAATACCTAGTTCTGTGGCTGCATGGTAGCCTGGGTCAATAGGTGCAGGAAAACTCTGCTTATTTCCACTATGTTACAAATACCACACTTCAAAGCTTTGAAATGTAGAAGAGAGAAACTGCTCTTAAATCAGAAAATGCTGATTACATAGCATGACTGTAAATACTTTGAAATGTTAAGACATAATAATCCTAATGGGTAGTCCCTTTTGTTATCCCCATTATAGAGAGATGAAGACTTTTGCTCAGAGCAAAGTAACTCGCTTAGGTGGTGCAGTTAAAACTTAGAAAAGGCAGTACAGATGTTCCCCAACTTTTTATGGATTTCTGTCCCAACAAATTCATTATAAGTGGAAAATATTTCAAGATGCATTTAATATGCTTACCCTACCAAGCATCATAGTTAACCAAAAGCATGCGTGAATCGTTTACCCTTACAACCACGTGGCTGACTGTGGCTCACTGCTACTGCTTAGCACAATGAGAGCGCCATGCCACGTACCACTAGCTTGGAAAATGCCAAAATTTAAAAGTGGCAGTACACTTTCTACTGAATTCTTCTCATTTTGCACCAGTGAAAAGTCAACAAGTCATGAGTTGAGCCATAGTAAGTTGGGAACTGTCTGTATCTAAACTTGGTAGCTCAGCTCTGGGGTGTACGCTCTTAACCACTGTGTTAATGATTTTCCTTATCGCTGGCACAAATTATTTGACAACCACAATTTGAAGAAGGGAAGCTTTATTTTGGCTCCCATTTCAGTCCATAGTTGGGTGGCTCCAAGGTAGGACAGTTATGCCATAAGGACATGGCGGAAGTGGCTCATGGTGCAGCAGCTAGGAAGCAGCTAGGAGAGAGAGCCAAACAGAGAGATGAATCCTTGTAGGCAGTGAGCTGCCTCTTCTGACCTGACCCACCTCATACTGGCAAGTGAACTGTAAGGCCCCATGATCAAATCACCTTTCAAAAGCCCCATCTATTAGCACACAGGGCTCTTGGAGACATCTAGACATAAACCACAGCAACCACTGCGCTTGTTGCCCTGCAGAAGAAAGCCATGTGGATACTCATCAACAGGTGCTAGTATTCCTACTGTAGTTATCACTTTTAAGAGCTAATATTTTCTTCCTTAATTTGGAAAACATAAGGGGAAATTGCTACCAAATAATTTGAGAGACATTTTTGTGTCAGCAATTTGTAGAAAAGAGAATGACATTGCCAATTTTCATTGATTAACAAAGATAACAGAATATGACCAAATATTCAGACAATTCATAATTCTGGGGTGTCTAAATATGTAAAGGGCAGTCACTTTTAAAGTAAATACTAAATCATGAAATTATAGAATTGTCTAGGGAAAAATGTAAGTGTACTATTTTGGTACTAATCTTGATAGAACTACACCTATAGCTTTTTATGGTTTAGGGGAAAATATTAACTAGTAAGGTTAATATTAATACTAGGATACATATGTATATATAACATATATATAATATATATATACAACATATGTATACATACACATGTTAATTCTAGGGGTACATATGTACATATATATTACATATATACATATGTGATACATGTGTATTGTATATTGCACATGTGTACAGAGTATCTCATACTTATTTATATGGATAGTACAATACAGCGGAAAAATTTTGTGACCAAAGCATCATTCTCGTGAATACATTACACTGAAAGTTTTTATTCTAGGACTGTGGCATGAGTATATACAGCTCTTGGGTACTAACCAGAAAGCAAAATGATTTTCAATATCCTGGAATAGTCTGTACTTCACGTTATGTACAAAGCCATAAGTTGAACTGCTCCAGTCAATGTCTTTGGATCCAGCAATCATTTATACAAGTAGGAAGTGACAAGGAACAAAAACAAGAATTATTCATCTCATAGAAACTGCCTCATGTTTCAGCTAGATGATGTCTAGACAATTATAACTCCAATAAGTCAGTTATGCCACAGCACATACAGTTGGTCCTTACTTACAACAGTTTAACTTACCAGGGTTTGACCTTACCTTGGGGGAGAAATCAGCAAAATGGGCAATGAAATATGTAACATATTCAAGCAGACATTATATTAGATACTTTTGCTCACCTGAAGACAAATGTCAGTGTTCCGAGCAGATTTAAGGTGAGCTAGGCCCAAACATGTTTGGGAGTTTTGTTAAATCACTTTTAATTCATATTGCCTCCTCATAAGTTGGGGACCATAAGTATGATATTTTTCAATATAGAAGTTTAACAATATTTTTGAAAATTCCCTGTTTTCCCTCCCTCAGTGAAACTTCTCAAAAGTGTGGCTAGAACAGGAAGAAAGCCTTTTGATTCCCTTTGGAATTGGACCAAGGAAAGGGTGCAACGTATAAGCACGATCTTCAGAAATTTGCTTCCTGTGAGATCTGGAACATGTTTATTTAAAGATATTAAATATAAACTGTAGTCTAAAAAAGTATCTGCTGATGGGACACGTGTGATCCAGAAATATACAGTGTGGAAAATGAAGTCATAATTCTATAAGAAGCGAGTCTGTAGCTTCATTACTGCTTAGCAATGGCAGCGGCGTGGGAGAGGCGGTTAGCAGGAAGGGGCTCATGTGCCGGGGCTGCGGAAAAGAGAGATGTTTTGCTTGTTTCTCAATTTGAAAGTTATTTTTTTCCTGAAGCATACGTTTTTTTCATGGCATTCAGGGATAACATAAAAGCAATTACTAAAGAAATTCATGTCTTGAAATTAGAGAAAGATGGTAAAACTGAAGACCACACAAATAGAACCAGAATGGAGGTTACTATGGTTAGAAATATTTTGTTAGAGGCATTTTGCAGAAAAGAATAGAAAAAGCCACTCCCCACCCACTCTTAAGAATAGCATTAATAAAATCTGTTATTAATACACACAACTGTAAAACTTGTAAAATTTAAGAAAATGAATCTTGCTCAAAGATCCTTCATCTTATAGCACCAGAACGAGGGAGAGAGAGGGATGTGGGGAGCAAAGGAGGTGAAGAGGCAGGGGAGCAGTGCGGGAGGGGGAGAGAGAGATACAGGGAAGAAACGCAGAGACAGAGGCAGAGACTGATCAGTCTCAATTTAGGAGAAAATAAAAGTTAGAATCACTCTGTACATCACCCGGAGTCTGTGAGATACATCGTTTTTCTTCTTTAGTCTTTCTTTCTTCATTGTGTGTAATTTTTTATCAATGCATTGTTCAAGAACCCGGCAGGATTTGGATAGCACACTTAGAAAGGATACTTGGAAACTGTTTTATATAGGCACTATTTACAAAGTATGGGAAAGACCAGGGAAACTCAAGGGTTTAGCACCCTAGTGCTAGTACTAGCTACATAGTGTCCTTAGTCATTACCAGAACACATTACAAAACTAACTGGAGCAGAGTGACCATGCAGTGAAGAGGTAGCCTTAGCAGATGATGTTGGCTGATGCCAAACCAAGAGAAGACAGAGAGGTAGCCACGGGGACAATGACCAACATCTCTGTCTGACCTCTTATGTGTGCCTCCTATAATGAGAAGATGACTTGTGCCCTCTAAAGTTTGTATGTTGAAACCCTCACCTCCAGTAAGTCAGGACACATCTGACTGGGAGAGCTAAATGACATGATCCTGGTGAACCTTAATCCAGTGTCACTGGTGTCCCTGTAAGAAAAGGAAAAATAATAAATTTACCATTCTTCACTAGACAAGACATATAACATATTACCTTATCCTTATGCATTTCAATTTTACAAATGAGAAAACAAGAACCTACAGAATCTATATATTTAATCAAAACAACAGAGATAGCAAACGTCAAAAGTAAATCTAAATTCACAATTGAATCCAAAGTACAATTTCATTTACTTACACAGTGCTTCCTTTACAATGTTATAAACCATAGCACTGAGCAAAAAGTGCATGACCAAAGAAATAAATATTTGCTTTTGTTGTGCTTATTACAAATTATTTTGACCTTATACATCACTGTAATTACACATAATGAAAGGTTAATGAATATTTTTTGAGTAAACAAGTAAAGGCTCAAGAAGGAAATGCAAATCCTTAAAAAGAAAGTGTTGCCATAAACCATGAAGGAAGACATTCATTATGCTGCCTATAAACATAGCCACTCCTCTTGCAGGTCAGTACTGAAATTGTCACACTTAGAACAACAACGATGCTTGCTAAACCCCAATTACTTGGGCATAGTAGGGTTTCCAAGGTGGAGAGGGAAGGTCAAATATCTTCCAGAATGACTAGGGTGAGCAACCGTGCTCTCTGGGCTGTAAAGCATGGGGGAACAAGACTGTGTGTGGACATGCACATTTAAGGACAGGCAGCTTCTGTGATGACCTACTCAAAGTAAAAAAGAGATTAGTACACAGACAGAAATAGAAAAAGGCCACACAAAATCAGAAGGAAGGTGGGCAACTACAGGACCAGGAGACAAGTTTCTGAAGAAAACATTCTTCCAACAATTTGAGGTCAGACTTTTAGATTCCATATTGTCAGAACATAAATTCCTCTTGTTTAAGCCACGCAGACTGCTGCACTTTGTTATAGCAGCCAGCACACACTGCCTTACTCTCCTGCTGTGGGAACCCAGCCTGCAGCCACGGAGAAAGGGAATTAGGGTGAGACAGCAAATGGAAGGGAGCTTGAGTGCCAGAAGGCTTGGAAAGGTCACAAGCCAGTCTACTGCAAGTAGAAGAATAATTTTTCAGATGTTGAATTAGGACAGGGTAGATAGGAGAGTCCGAGGAGGGCAAGAGGCTGGTCCTCAGGATAAACAGCCATCAACAACAAACAAACAAAAGATTGTTTTCTTGAGACATAGTTCTTCCTACATGTGTTTCTACAGTCAAGGGACATTTTCTATACCTCTGCTGCCTTAAAAATTCTGGAGAAAAGCCTTTTAGTTCTGACGTCATTTTTCACTTTTGTTAGTGTAGAAAAATATTTTTTTTGCTTAACTCCTTCTCAAACGAAAACCACATAAGTCAAGAGATGATCTCATCCAAACTTATTTATTGATTATGAAAGTTAGAGATAAGGAAGTTATTTTTTAGTGTTATGAAATAATCTCTCAAGCCCCATGTACATTTTTGTGTGGAGTAATTAATCAAATATTGTGGTGAGTATTAATGAAGTATTATGTCCTAAAGAAAAGGATTTTCCTAAAACAAAAACTGTTCACTGCTTCGCATCACCTTTAAAGGTGCAATGCTGCAAAAACTCTGTATAAAAAACAGATCCATGTACTACTATCTTGAAGAAAAAAATCATTTTACTCCTTGTAAAGATAGTATATTAAAAGTGTGTCTTCCAAAGACACAAAACTCCCTGGGTATTCATTATTTTGGTTCTTTAAATCACAGTTACTACAAGAATTGATAAAACATTTTCACAGTCCCTTCAAGAAATGAGAACTCACAAATAAAATGTGAAATCATGCTTTCCCCTTCTTATCTGTAGGCTCATGTATATAATAGATGTTTCTTTTGTGGAAAAGAGGACTTTTCTGCATTCATCAGCTTTGGGGGAATTCCTGCCTACTTAACAGAGAGTTCTTATCTCCAGTCAGAGAAGTGCATGGGATCTGTTTCCTTCTTATGTCATGATGACTTCTAAACAGTTCCTTGCAGCTCTTTACTTACTAGTTTGGTCGAACGGGCTTGGACATCTCTTCACTTGGCAAGAGTAGTGTTCATTATTGATCTCCATGTCTTCTGCATGAACTTGGCATAACCAGCAGTTTTATACCTTATGGGTCTGAACATTTGGAGAAGGAGGTTGAAGAGAACAATGTTTCCCTCGAATGAATGTTTTAGATATTCACTCTATTTACACCCCAAAGAAATAATTTCCTTTTTTTCCCCATGTACAGAGCTATCTCAGCAATATTCTCTAAATCCAAATTGACTTACTATGATACCATTAAATGTGCACAGTTATGTCCAAATCTTATCCACTATTAACTAGAAATGTGTTTGGATGATATGGGCTGATGCTCTCTCTGAGTGAATAAGAGTAAAATGTGATCATGGCCTCACTTCTCATTCTGATGACAAACTGACCTGCAGCTGCAATAGAAAAGAGAAATCAGAAGATTAAACCTAAAATTACTGATGGTCATTTTGTTCTAGAACCTGAAAAAAATTACCCATAATAAATTTTTTCTCTCTTTACTCTGGAGAGTGAGTCCTTTGTTAAGCCAAGTGTTTGCAGGTGAGCTCAGAGTGATATAGGAGAAATATAACTCCCAGCCTGCTAGATGCTAGGTGTGCTAAGTTTTTGTCCCCTAAAATCTAAGAATGAATTCAAAAGGACAAAGGAGGTTAAGAGTAGGAAAAGTTTATTGGGGAGTAGGAATGGTTCCTGAGAGACAGGAATGGCCCCGCGTGGGTTGCCACCAAGGCCCTTTGTCTGGGGAAATTTATATAGCAGAGTTACAATGTAGGTACAGTGTGGTCAAACTATAATCAACCACAAGATTAAAACTATAGCTGTTTTGCTACTATTGATCCAACAGGGAGGTGGGTTACACAGCAAGGGTACGAGGCGACATTAACCTTGACTTACCTATCACTTCTAAAACAGGAACATTTTGGGAAAGGGTGTTCAGGTACTCTGATCACCCACCCAGGGCTCTGATGAAGATATAGACTTAAAGGGCTGGATGATACCAATTACAGTATAATTTCATATTTTCATTTTTCCCTTAGGCAAATCTGGTTTTGTGACTTTAATCACTAGGCATACTTTCTTTAAATGTTCCTCCAGCCACAGTTTTGATGCAGTCTCATCATCTTTTGTACTGACTTCCTTGAGGGTCTGTCCCTACCTGGCTGCCTGTTAACTTCTCAGACAGAGTCTTGCTATGTATTTCAGGCTATCCTTGAACTCAACTATGTAGCCCAGGCTGGCTTGAACTCATAGAGATCCTCTTGCCTCAGCCTCCCAAGTGCTGGGATTATAAGAGTGTGCCACCATGAAAGGCTGTGACAGCCTATTAATTTCTACCCAACTTCATACTTATGAGAGAGGTACCTTAAAGGTGTGCTTCCCAGTCCTGTGACTGTGAAGCCTGTGATCTCGGTAAGACTTTCCAGGATAAAGCTGTCATTGCTGAATTCCAGCAGTGTTCATGCCCCATATCCTAGAGAACATATTTCGGAAAGCAAAGCATATGTGTCTTTCAAATATGCCAGCTTTTAGTAAAAAGGCATAAATTAATGGCAGTGATGAAGGTTTTGTCTATTTGGCCTGACAGTATAACAAGGGAACAAGGACATGGCAGTCAGTCATTCCCACTGAGAAAGCCACCTCCCTTTGGGTCTAGGTCCATGTGTAACCGCAGGCAGCGTGTATGTACTAAGCAGCGGAGGTTCACCAGCTAATCCAGCCCTAGAACCTTTGTAAAGCATTTGTGGTAGCCACCAAGTCTCTTTGTTTTGACAATATCTAATGTTCACTCTTATTCAAAGTGTTACAATTAATGGATAATGTCAGAGGTCAATATCTCTTTCAGTGAGGCTTCTATTAGCCTTAGCATTATTCTACTTACATTTTTACAAAGACATAGCAAACACTTTCAAGTGACAATCAGATTTTTCAGGATTTGGAAGTTTAATTAAGCCCTAACAGCACTGGGAATTTGGAGGGCTGGCAGTATTGTTCTTTGAGATCTTTCACCTTCTTCTCTTTGGTCTGATACGGAATTTTTTTCCTTCTAAAACACTGGATTATTTCTATGACTGTTATAAAAAAGTGGTGTTTTCAAAAATGTTGTGCTTCAGAGCAAGAACTGACAATGGAAATGATAAAATGTGGAGAAGAGAGAAATAAGTCTTATTCTACACACTTAGCTTTGAGAAAACTATTCCTCTCCAACACCTATCTTTTTTCTTTGTAACAAAAGCTTTTTTAAAAAGAAAGAGCCAACCTTATATTTAACTTCAACAATAATTTTAATGAAAACAATTTTTTAAATGTCTCACTGTGTTTTAGTTTAGCATGTTGTGCTGGAAATTCATTTTTGATGCAATAGTTCCTATTCCAAAAATCTTAATGCTTATAAAAAGAACATAGGCAAGTGTAACATTCCCCATTCTAAATGAGAAGTCAGGACAACACAAATATGTTGACAGTAATGACTAGAGAGACTTGGTGTCGATCCAAGCACCGATTTGCTCTCTGTGTCGTCTTATTTTATTTGGAGAGCCCCTCTCAC
Source organism: Dinomys branickii (assembly GCA_004027595.1). NCBI lineage: Eukaryota > Metazoa > Chordata > Mammalia > Rodentia > Dinomyidae > Dinomys > Dinomys branickii. The sequence continues at coordinate 44,865 of PVLD010002242.1, forward strand.
CTGGCTGAAATATGTCAATTACCTCTTTCTCAAGAATTGAATTTGCTTCCACTTTTTAACTTTCTTCCTACCTTTTTACCTTCTCTTTTCCTTAGTTCACATTTCATTTTGCCTATAAAGGGTTATATTAGGATAACATCATTTTTTTAAAAAAACCTTTAAAGTAAGGCCAACTCCCCTAGGTGAGCTTGTCTTCAATGTACAGTGAAGACAGCTCAGTGAGTTTGCCTACGTAGAGGCAGCTAGCTAGCGAAAGGGCCTAAGATAGAGTTCTGTAGTCAGCCACATGGATGCAAATTAAAATAAAGGCAGGCAATGCAATGAAGACTTTGTCCAGAAAGGAATTCCTCGGGCAAACCTCACCGACAAGCCCGACGGTGTTAGAGGGACTTAAATCTGCAGAGTAAGCAGCTTTATGTTAAAGTTGCTTTCCTTTAAACTCTGCGCGCTGAGCAGCTGGTTTAGACAGCCCGAGTTCCCCTTGGTCATTTTAAATCCATAGGGCCACCTGTGATAGGTTGCCGCTAAACAACTGAGCTGCACATATCCATAAAACGCTTTCAACAAAGAGGCTATGCAGCAGGCCACTTCCTGGGATCCCTCTTGATTACCAAAAACCTTTTCTTCTTATATTTCCAATAAATATTTCCCCTTTACTCTCTTTTCTGCCCCAAATTTCATTCTTAGGCTTTGTGAGACCAGGGACTTGGTCTGTACCATGATAGCTGCTTCAATGCCACTTTATCAATTGTTACAAGTCTGTAATCACTATGAACATGAACACATAGAATACCTTGAGCACTCTGCAAAGCTGCCTTTAGCATCTGCAGTCAACATGCCCAAGGGGTAGCTTCTCTTCTGATCTCTGCCATATAAAATTATTTTGCTGACATCTGGGTCCTGCACAAATGGAAGCATACAGTCTACATTCCTGTTTCTGGTATTTGCTTAATGTTATGTCTACCATGCTGTCTTTTGAGAACTCCCCCATCAGCTGTTTAAATGTTCATAAACTTCACTAGACCATTGCAATTTTTCTCAAAGTATCACATATGCATCATCAAACTTCTACAAGAAAAATGTTCACTTAACAGGGACAACAAGCTGTTAACTAATTTCATTTCATAATGTTTAATACAAAGAAAAGACTGCTTCAAATCTTTACATTCAATGACCTGTCATCCCTGCCAATCCCAGTATTATTAAAGAAGAACACCTAAGCACCAATAGGCTATACTGACATTGTGTAAACAGCACTTACTTAACATCTTGACACAGGTAGAATTGTTACAGTTCTCAGTCAGTTCAAAATTATTTCAATCAGAAAGTTAGACTGTAAAAATTGGAAGAATAGTTGGGAGACCGAAGTTATTTGGGAAGCAAGTACTCCATGGCTCTCCTGTAGAGCAGCCCATAACACACTATGAATGGCAACTACAAACCAACTTCCAAGACAGCACTAACAAAAAGTTGACAAGAAAGGATACCACTCTCCTAAAGAAGGAGTTGCAGTTATGATTGGGTACCAAGCACATTAGAAAGACTGAATGGATCAGAGTTGGAACATAAACTGTGTGGTTCGAGGATACATCTGTTATAGAGCACAAAAGTTCAGTGCCCACAGACAGGGCTGAAGGAAGGTGAACTACAATACAACTGGCATAGAGCAGGAATTGCCCGGAAGGGGAAGTGCTCTATGTAATGGGAGAGAGTGTTACTCCTTTTTATGGAATGAATTTTCATATTCTGAGAAAAGTATTAAAATATCCATGAAAAGAATACGCATTAGAGCAGATAGAGAAGCTGCTCTGTATGTTAAACTGAAAGGTACGTTAAACCAAAAGGTGTCAGTACATTCATGGGCATGATTTTTCTATTAAAAGATTTACCTTCTGATGATACTGTTAATAAACATTACATCTGACCAATTAGAAATGGAGGCTACATAGAATTAAGAAAAAAATCGTATTTTCAAAGTATAAGCTCAAGTGTGAAATTAAAATCATTTAACAGTTGGTAAGTGATACACTAACTAATCAAATGAGATGTTGCTGATCAGAATGTGAGCAGAGTTTCATGTTCTGGGCCATAATCCTGGAGTTATTCAGGAAGACCTCTGGGAAGCCCCAGGGAAAGGGCAGTGCTAGAAAACGGCAAGGGAGTTTGAGAGCCTAAGGCAACCAGACTGAAACTAATTAAATATTTTAACAAACATCTTGGCTTGATCTGTGCGCAGCAGTTGAATGTGAGCTCTTTGTTTACTTCCGTTGTTTGCGTTTTCTGGGTGGGTACCTCCTTTAGCCCTTGGATGAGGAAGAATTTTTGAAACTGAACATTTAGGGCTGGGGATATAGCTCAGTGGAATAAGCGCCTGCCTAGCAAGCGCAGGATCCCGAGTTCGATCCCCAGTACCCCCGCCCCCCCAAAAAAGAAACTGAACATTTATTTGCTTTCCCAAACAAAAGTCCTGGAACAAGTTTATTTAGATTGAATGCAACTGTCCTCTGTAACCACCTGTAGTGTGTGGAATACAGGACAGCCGCCGCTCTACTCAGTTTCTACTAGAGAAACTCTACTCAGCCTCAGTTTCTCTACTAGAAAACATTATTGAAACTAACGTTACAGATTCAGCTACACTTTCATTCCAGGATACTTTGGTTCCCACAGTTATTCATGTGTTTAACAAACTTTTAAGAACGCTTGAATTTCTATGTTCTGGCTTCTAGGATATTTACTATTTTGTACAAAAAAACAAAAACTTTTTTTAATGTTCAAACCATTTCCCTAATCACAAACTAGTAATGGTGCCCTGTGGAATTTTTTTAGGAAGTGCAGAAATATGTAAAGAAAATAAAAACAAATGGTCTTTTTTTAACACTTAATGTACTACCTGATGTATATGTAATACGTTTTTAGAAATAGGCTTATGATTTAAATTGAATATGAAACATTAACATTTCAACAGAAGCTTGCCCCATGACATTAAAAAGAATGAAAACATTTTAAAATGTTGTATCTTATTCCATACTATGAAACTTTTATTATTTATCTAACTGTTCCTTTCATGTTAGACAGGTAAAGAATTATAAATGCAAGATAAATATATTCATACATATATAAATATGTACATTTATGAATATCTACTTAGGTATGTAACAATTGGACTAATTAATAAAATGTTAAAATATAAGAAACTTGTCAAATGTTACAAAATTTATTTATAGCTTAAACTTAGCAAGACACTTTCTCAAAATAGATTAAAAGGGCTGGAAATGTAGCTCACTTCAAAGGCCTTGCGTTAGGTCCTCACTGCTACAAAATGATTGCAGAAATGGTGTGTTGACTGCTATAACCTAGTCCGCTATGATCATGCTTATCTTACCAGTCTCTCCCCTGGTCTTGCACATTGTTAATAAAATTTAAAAGCACCCTTTTGTATTATTGTATTGATGATAATTTTTCACTTTCATTATTCATAGAGGAACGTGATTAGTGATTCAATCTTTTTACTTTAGTAGCTTTTTCCTTTTAATTTTTATTAGTTTCTAGAACAGCTCATTTCTTTTTTCTTCTACCATACTGAACTCAGTAGATCCAGAAATAAAAAATTTCCCATCTTTTGCTTGGAAGAATGTGTCTGAGCTTGGAGGAAGCGAGGACTGCAGGAGTATTTGACATAGACCTCTTCTCTTTATTCTCTATTTTCACACACATGTGTTCATGTTGGCTTCATCCACCCACTAGCCTTCCCTCAGGAATGCATAAAAGGCTTTGGGAAGCATCAGGCCATTGCTTTATTCCTAGAGGTACTGTAGTTCAATTTTACGCATTGCCCCACAGCTGAATGGGTGTCCCTGACTAAGGTAGTTTACTGCTTCAGACAGGTCCCTGATTAAAGGCCTGCTACAGAGTCACTGCTTTGTTTTATTTTCCACTGTTTTATTTACAGCAAAGAATGATCTCCTATTCCCTTACTGCCAGCATATTTTATATCTGTGAACGCTTCACTCCTGTGAAGTTGCACAAAATGAAGTGCTGGAGGAAGGTTTGGCGCTGTTTTATGACCTCCTACTTGCAACAGTGTCTGCAGGGATGAGTAATATTTTATAAAACATTATTCTGTGTTCTTCTTGGTGCCCTAGAATAGTTATGGAAAACTCAAATCTAAATCTTTAGTTTCTTATTAAAAAATAAATGAAGAAGTTTTAAAAACCTAGATGATGCTAATAGAAAGTATACACTGTGTCAGTTCTGCTTTCAGATATGGGTAGCAAACTCTAGGAGCTTTTCCCCGGTTGCTGCCTCTGGCCTCGAAGCAGATCATCCTCGAAGCAACCAGCCCTCTTTAAATTGCACTGGTGACAAAGAGAGTTTCTGTCTGTAGGTGGATCCACAACTACAGAGATAAAGGAAAATATTACCGAAGTCAGGGAGAGTCAAACCTTGAATGTGTATCAATTCACACCATCTTGAATCAGAAGTTGTGCTCTAAATTTAGTGAAATCTGTCTCTCCTTGCAGATTATTTTCAAATAATTAAACTTTATTCTCCCTTGAGGTTTACATGTAGTGAGCAGAAAACATTAGGAGGACATTCTACAAGGGAAAGTGAACCTTGTGATTCAAAGTCTGGGATTTGGAAGGGAAGAGTCTCCAGAGCAGTTGGAAGCTGCGCCTCACAGCTCAGGCTCTGGGGCTCTGGTTTCATGTCATTAGGGGAGGCAACAATTTTCTACTCCACAAATAGATGAAGATTCTTTATGCTCTTCCGAAGTTCTTCAGTACTAGTAATTCCTTATCATGTCAGAAAGAGAAAATCAATTGAGATGCGAGTGTCTAGGAGGAGAGAGCCTTCGGGTAAAGCTGGGATGATCTCACCCTTGCTTTCCTCGCTGTTACAGCAGTTAAAGCTCCTGCTTTCTGTCAAAAGAAAGTGAGAATCGCCCTGCATCTGCCACCCTTCTGTGAGGGGTTAAGAAAGAGCCCGGCAGCTTTCTTCTTCTTTCACTGTCAAAGAGAATGAAACATAGAAAGGGCAGGTTGGATATAGGTGATTTTTATGCTGCCAGTCTGATATTTGTGTATTCAGTTGCATGGAGAAAACTTTATTCTTCTTTAAAAATTAGTTATTTTTAATTATAAGATTTGCTGTGAAAAAGCTTAAACTATTTTATAGTTTTATAATTCATTCTTGGTAGCATCATGCATCTCTTATAAATAAATAGAAAAACAACAAGAAACTGCCATAAAAAAGCCCTATTGAAACCCAATAAATTATAGTAGAGATCTTTTTAGTTTTATTAAATTACTGAGATTCTAAAGAAACTAGTATTAATTTAACATTGCTGATAGATCCATCATTATTTATAAGAACTTAATCACTATAACTTGCAATTTATATAAGGTCAGAGGTTTTATGGAGAATTTGTAAGTTAAATATGAAAAATAGAGTTGTAGAAATTTAAAATCTCATGCATTATGCATTTATAAACATTAATTATATAATTATGTCATTTTTCTTAGCGTAGACAGGGAATAATCATCCTGAATAGTGGGGTCCATTTGCATTGTCAATTTGTGGACATATTAATGCAGGAAATGTAAAAGCTATAACCTGAACCCCACAGAGTACGGAAAAGTTGGTTTTTCAAGGACTGGTATGGAGGTCCCTCAAAGAGGAGACGACAATATCGGCTCATTCCCACCCATGGTGTAGGTTTTAGGCCTGTTGACTTACATGACAGAAAAGAATTACAGGACTCAGCAGTATAGAAAGAGTTATCAGGTGAGTTAAAGAAGCATGTACACAGAGGAGAGAGAGAGGGAGGGGTGGGTAGAGTGCCCCAAAGATACATATCTAGGACGTGCACTCCTAGTGCGTTTGTCAGGTTCTCATTTGGTGGCGAGGCTAGAATGCAAACTATTTCCATATCTAGATTTGCTGCCCACTTAATACTGTTGTCCACTTGAGGATGTAGGTCTGTGGGGGGAAAAGCACTGACCCAGCTTACAGATTTATCATATCGTTGGACCCCTTGTGCACTTTTTATTTTGGAGTCACCTGAAAGAGAAAAAAGGCATTGTGGCATTGGGTAAATTTGTGTCCTAAAGGTGGAGTTTTCCTTAAATTTGCAGTTCTAAAATTATGGTTTTACTTGTGGTCATTTGACCAGTCTTTATTTCTTATATCTTATCCTCAGACTGGCTACTAATTTAATATGACTTTGCCTTTTGGAATAATGGCAAGTGCCCTGCAGCAAGGCAGGGGATATACTGACTGGTTTCACAAGTTTACTTCTTCCCTTGAATATTTAACACTCCAAAGAATCCCTGGGCTTCCAGAGCATTCTTAAGCCATCTTCTTTTTCAATAAGCAGCTTTTTTCTTCTATAGTCTAGTTTTTCTGCCTCCTATATCCATTTCTTAGAATTTCAGTGAGTCAGGATTCTAATGTACATCAGTGAAAACCTGTGAACTGTCTTAAATGAGGCAGAATATTAGGTTTGTACTGGAACAAAGAAAAGAGGAGCTTGTTGCTGCCTCTCTCATAGCTCCTTGGCAATAACAGAGAAAGAATTCTTGAATTCTCTGACTATCCAAATACATATGGTCTAAAATAGACAGCCCACTCCTGTGGCACAGGTGTGTAGCTTGAGATGGGAGAGTAGAGAGTAGCAAACCTCACTGAGGAAGGAGATGTGACTGTTACTTAGAAGAATCCTGAAACCCCTGTGTAGAACAGTTTCTAAAGCCATGCACATGGACTTGCAGCAAGAGCTTGAGCAGGTTTTCCACAGGATGGCCTACACATGATGTCAGCCTGAGGCGTGGGATCCCAGCACTGCTCCTCAGGAACCAGGTGTAAAAATTCTTGCGGGTTTCCTTGATATGGTCAGCATAGATGGAACAGATGTGAGTGTATTACCATGACTTTCTTCATGCATCCCATCCTGCTTCCTCTAGGATGTCCTTTTTTTTCTCTCCTTTTGTTCAGCTGAAGCTCATTCTGCAAAGCCAGTTTCTCCCTCACTCCACACTTTTATTTTTGCAAATAAACGTTATCACTACTTTTTGTTCATTTCATCTAATTCCTTGTTCAAGACAAGAACCTGAGATCTAACTCCTGAAGGAGATGCCAGAAACCCAGAACCCAGTAATGTTTAATCAGTAAGTCTCTTTTAGACAGAGTTAACTGAAAATATTTTTTATACAACCAGGAGAATTTGATAACAATCTCACTACTCTGGGAGGCTGAGGTAAGAGAATCACAAATGAAGAACCAGCCTAGGCAACTTAACAATTTAGGTAGACATTTTCTCCAAATTAAAAAAAAAAATTAAATGACTAATATAATTCACTTGAAAGACCCTGTGTTCAATCTCCAATACTGCCAAGAAAAAAAAAACACAAACAACTATATATATATGTGTGTGTATATATATATTTTAGACTATGTGTGTGTGTCTGTGTGTGTATATATATATATATATATATATATATATACACACACACACATATAGTCTAAAATTTTGTCTTGGCTACTTAGTTACTGAAACAAAGGACTTGACACCCAAAATTAAAGAAGGGAAAGTTTATTTAGCTCACAGTTTGTGGAGGTTTCAGTCTGTAGTCAGCTGGCTCCAAGGCAGGGTGGCACGGCACAGAAGCAATAGTTCAAGGTGACCAAATGCAGCAAAAGCAACAAGAGCAAAATGTGGGGGAAGGAAGCCCCTTTTCCTCCCTGACATTGTAATCAGGCCACCACCCCCAGCCCAGGCTGCGCTAGTGCTCACAGCATCTCCATGCCCTCCTTTTGCCCAGGATGAGGATGTTTACAAAGTGAGGACCCTGGGCCCCTGCTGAGCAGCTTAGTTCAATTTTCAAGCTTCTTAAATTGACCATTACAATTTTCAGGCACTATGTTGTTTAAAAGGGTTTACAATTGCTTAGTAAGGAATCTTGAAATTTCAGTTAGAATCGTTTGAAATAGAATCAAGCAAGAGTTAGCGTGCCAATGGTATGTAGTGATTATGGATGCATATTGGTGTGTGTTTGATGATCTACCAATAGTCCTGCTAACAGACTAGCCTCTGATGGCATTTCTGAAAATGTGGAAGGCTGTCTGAACTGCACTGTTAATTGAAATTGGATATATTATATACTTAATTCACATATTGTATGACTTCAAACTTAATATTGAATAATAGGGTTTATGGGTACATATTTGATATTCTAAATGTAACTGAACTGTGATTTTTTTTTTAGTTTTGTGTATGCTTTTCAATAATGAATATTAAAGTTTAGAGCTTTTCATATGAGCCATGATTTTAAAACCAGAAATCCCTTTGCTGAAGGTTAAAACTTTTAGTGGGAACATAAGCCGTAGAACAGCAAGTCTTTATATCCAAACTAGCAGGAAAAGAATTTAAGATAAAAGGTTTGTTGCTTTTTGATATTTTATACCCAAGTACACTGGAAAAGTGTTATTTTTTTAAATTCTTCTTTGGATTTCCCTTACTACTCTAGAGAGATATTCTTGGCAGCAGAGATAACACCAAGAATACAGAACATTTGTAGGTCATATATTATTACCCCCAGAGGCATGGCACTCTCTCACAGAAGAAAATCTTTTGCCAAGTTTAGCTTATGCTAAAATATTATGCTGCAGAGATTTATTATGAGGAATTGGCTTACATGATTATGGTGACTGAGAAGTTCTGTGGTTGACCATCTGCAAGCTGAAGACCCAGGACTACCCAGGCTTTAGTCCCAGTCCAATGGCCTGAGAATCAGAAGCAGCAATAATGTAAGTTAATGTTTGAGGTCAAGAGAAGACCAGTATCTCAGTTCAGTAGTCAGGCAGAGAGACAGTTCTCCCTCGGTTAGAATAGTTCTCACTCTATTCATGTTACTGTGGGTAATGGGCTCCCAAGACAGGGTTCCAGGTTTTTGTGTGTGACGAAGAACTGGATATTGCACACAGTGGTAAGGGAGAAGCAGCTAAGTTTAATGAAGTTTAAAGGATGAATGGATTCATGCCAGTGGAAAAGAAATGGCACAGGGGCTGAATAGGCTGGGTTTAAGAATTCTGAAATGTTGCACTGGGCCTAGGGTGCCTCCCATTGGGTCTTGCAGCGTGACTGACAGCACAATTGACAGACTGCTGAGTCATATCAGCTGTATCTACTGTGCATGTCCTTTCCCATAATTCATGGTTACAACTGGATGCACAGATGCAGTCCCTATGTATAAACTTTTAACTGAGCTCAAAGTGAGGAAACGTCACTGTAGGTCAGGATAGAACTGAGATATTGGTTCTGCTGCTGTCCTGACCTGCATGTGTCATGGCTTGAAAGTTTGGAAATTGTCAGAGAGTCTTTGTTATTTTTATCTCTGCTTCTGTGTAGTGTACCTGGGGACAAGGCCGTGGGGGTCAGCCCAGGGACTTTACCCAGGTTCAGGTAAGTAGAGAGAAGTGGTCCTGTCGCCCCACTTGCTATCGGACTGTCTGTATTGCTCAGGTCCTCCCTCACGCCCAGTGGCCATGTGGGAGGGCTGTCTTCCTTTTCAGTCTGCCTCTTCAAATGCTCATCAGTTCTCGAAATATGTGCACAGACACACACAGAAAAGTAATATTTAGTCAAATATCTGTGTATCAGAAGACCTCATCATGTTGACACTTGAAATTAACCATAACATCCTGGGTTTTCAAAAAAATGTTTTCAATTACAAGGTTTTTTCCCTATATTTAAAAAAATCTGTGATTTCTGTGGCATTTTAATTGTTTCAAAATACAGTTTATCTTTATGTTTTTATAAGTGGGGGATGCTTAATGATTTTCTCTTATGTGCATACTTTTATCTACTTTAATGTCTTGGAATGTTAAATGTGATTTAATTGGTACACTAGAGTATGCTAGTGTGAAAGTGACAGGCAGTATCTCATAATGGTTATACACATAGGCCGTCCAACCCCATGAAACATAGATGTCTCAGTTTGAATCTCAGCTCCCGTACTTATGGGGGGGCTGCTCTTGGATAGGACAAGTAGACCCTCCACTCTTCAGTGTCCTTGCATTATCCTTATCTGTGCAACAGAAGTAATGATGGTATATACTTCATAAGTTTTTAAAGAATAAAGGAAACAATATATGTATAGTATTTAGCATGTCAAGGTGCACTGCAAAAGGCAACACATTTACTAGATGTCACTCCTTCGGCCTTCATTTTTCACCTCTCTTATTCAGTCAGAGTTATGTTTTCCCTGGCAGTGGTTCTGAATCAGCAGTGTTCATCAGAATTGCCTGGAAAATGTTTTTCTACAAAACACATATGCTATAATGAATGCGAACAATGATGCATGGGACCAACTATGTGTATTTTGAAAAAGCGCTCAAGTTATTTTTATGGGCATCATTCAGCATCCAAGTTGCCTGGAACGTAGTGCAAAGTAAATGATGTTTTATGCATCTGAATTTTCTGAAAGTGGTGGTTTTATTTTTTTTTTGCTAAAATTGAATCACTGAGTCAGGTGAAGTGGTGCACACCTCTGATCCCAGCCCTCAGGAGGCTGAAGTAGGAGGCGTGCCATGAATTTGAGGCTAACCTGAGTTACATATTGAGTTCAAGTCCAGGTTGAACTACATAGTGAGACCCTATCTCAAAAAAAAAAATAAATAAATAAACAAATCACTCATTTCTTCTAACAATTCCAAGATTTTGTTTTACAGGAGAGCTATAGCCTAGAAAATTGAATATGTACAGGTCATTTGTCAATAGCCTCAGTTATGATTACAGAACTCTCCCACGAAGTCACAGTACAGAGTTTGCTACCTCCACTGTTTGAGATTTTTCTTAAAACTTAACAAAAGAGTGTAAGGTATTTTTTGTCATAAAGGCCCATAAACATGGGTATGTCAAACCCATGTTTAATCTTCACAATGTGTCTACCGAAGAATTATTAATTTTAATTGTGTGAGTCTTATGAAATTAAATGATGAGCATTTAACCAGAAAAAAACTACAAAATAAAGGGTTACATTTTTAATATTTATTGAGCTTTTATAAAATGTATCAAAATTTTCAATATCAACTTCAAGCTCTAAGATACTTAGATTCTGCCAAAATGCCCTGTACCTTCTAAGGTTTTATTAATGCAGTATTTTATTAAATTAAATTGCATAACTGTGGAAGACCTAGCATATTTAGTGTTTAAACTATAAAAATGGGCATCTATAAGCATATTTCTAACCATATGTGAAATTTGTGATTTTTTACAATTTGCAGGTACTCTAGGAATGTACCCCATGAATTTCAGGGTCTACTGTATTTACACTGAAAATTTAAAATGTATTTACAAGTAGATTATACAATGAATATGTTTAGGAATGATATAATGTGACATCAATATGATTAAACAGACAATAGCCAGTACCTATTATTTCTACTGAAGTAGGTTTTCTTATACCAACATAGACTTCTTTAGTTATGTTTCTTTAGCACAGGAAAAGACCTTAGATGTAGTGAGTGACCAGGAAGACTATGAGCCCAAAGTGGCCACTGGGCAGGGAGCAGCTTTTGACATGAGTATATCTGAGATCAAGGACATTCTCTCATTAATATCTTTGACTCTAAATAGACAGATAATTTAAGGCGCATTTCTCTTATTCATTGTATCCCTTGAGGGGAAGCTCATATCCCTGTGAAATGTACTCTTCACTCTGACGCTTAGCTTATCCTTTAAAGGAATTTCACTCTTCTATTTCAAAAATCCCTGGAAGATACAGGATGGCAAACCAAAGGTTGAAGAGCCATTTTCTATAACAAGTAAAATACAATGGCACATTTTAATTTGGGAAATGTGATTCTTTTATTTCACTTTGTAGTATTTCAACCACTCTGGACAATATAGAAAGCATGGTTTATAAAGTGGGACAGTTGGGGATTGAAGTTACGCTGGATCCCAGTCCCACACTAATTATGTAAGAAATAACACATCAAGAGGCCAGTTAAATGTTCTGTCATTTTTCTAATCAAAGGACCTCATTGGGAAAGCAAAGCTAGAGACATTTTCTTCTTTTACCTTTTACTTCTTTATATAAAAATTCAATTTAGCTGATGGAAGGCGTACACTAAATATTCATTGTGATAAAAATGAAGTCTTTTGCATATTATGTAAATTGAGTCTCCACAAAGTTTTGAGGTAGGCATTAAAATGTATAGTTTTAAGATGAGAACAGCAAGGCTAAAACAGTATGAGTTCTCCAAATGCTACTTCTGTGAGGGATGTGAGATTAAGATCTGGGAGGGAGTAACTGAGATGAGAATGCTTTCCAAACTGTCCTATCACTTTAGAAGGTGCTCCTCCTTTGGCCAGAGGTCTTCAAGCAGATTCTCATTAATTCACTTCCTGTGATTAACTTCATTTTATTTATTTATTATTTATGTACTGAGACAGGTCTCATTATATAATCTAGGCTGCAGCTGAACTCTCAATTCTCCTACCCCAGCCCCCCAGAGTGCTTGGACTACAGGATTATGACACCATTTCTGGCTTCCTGAAGTGTTTTTAAATTCAGAAGTCTTTACTGGAGAATAGTGTAGTCAAATTTACTACTTTGGAGTATGACCACACCCTGTCAAATCTTAATAATCTGCTAGAATAGAAATACAATCTTCAAAAATTCTTCCAAAGCTTAATATTGGAGGGTATTTTAGCTGCTAAAAATTTTTTCTCATTATAGTCCTATGTAAATTTCTTTCTTGATATTCTGTTCTCCACAGACACATTCTAATTTTGAAATTCTAACTTACAAAAGCTACAATTTGGATGTGAGTTTCAATTGTCATATGCAGTTAATATACTTCATGACAACATATTTTTATGGAAATACGATAGTCTGGATAGAAAAAATGCCTTGTCAGCATTTTCCAAGTAAAGTTTTTCTTAATTGTGTAAATCATAATAATGATTGAGAAGAACATTTTTAACTTCATTTTTAAATTACACTCAAGATCATTCATTTAAATATTTAAAATATACATATATAATCCAACTAATCAAAATTGAAATATAATCAATGAGGCCATCAGTTATTAGTTGAATTCATGCACTCAAATTTAAATAATCAATATAAAAATAAAAGGGTTGTTTAAAAATTTTGTTAAGGGATTTGAAGTCAACTACTGTCCAAGTCCAAAATTTATTCTTGGTATCTCACAGAGAGTACAGATTTTTCTTTTAGATTTGTTCTTTCAGTTGTATATATCTCCTTTTTAACCAAGATTATTTATTCTTTATATGAAAATAAACACAATTTGATATATGACTGTTCAAAAGGATTATGTATTATTCCTTTGCGTAGATTTAACATAAATCACTCTGTTCTTGTCTTAGGTAAGACTTTTATAAAATACCCAAAAAAACTGTATTGTCTTAATATTTCATCAGAAAACCAAAGCACAAAAAGATATATGTTTAAATATGCCATGCTATATGGTAAGTCTGTTGATGTCTCTGAATTCTTGTTCTTGGATTGCCACTTGATGTACTTAAATGGGATCTTGGGATACATGTCTTCCACGCTGCCTGATGTGAATGGAGAAATGCCACTGTGCCCTGAGGTTGCTGTATTGTTTGAGGTTGTTCAATTCTTTTGCAAAGATGATAAAAATATAAGCCCAGCATGGTGCACAGCCTGTAACCTCAGCTAGCTGGGAGGCTGAGGGTAGAGGGTCAGAGATTCAAGGCCAACCTGGGCAGCTTAGAGAAATGTTTCCCCAAACTAACAAACAGTATAAGAAAAACAAAAGATGAAAACCTAAGGTGTGAAAGAAAGAAACATTCAACATAGATGATATGTAAGTTAGTAAGTTATGAGTTGTATTCAAACTGTTTAAGAAATAATAAGTATATATGATAAAAAGAGAAGTAGCTTATATAATTAGAGCAGAATTGATGTGCTAAGGATAAAAAGTTAGTAAGGTGTGAACCATAGCAAAATAAGTAGAATTAATAGAACAATAAGATAAAGGGAAAAGAGCTGGGTCTGTGTGGGGAGAACAGTTGTTAGTCCTGAAATTTGTAGGCTAAGAATATCTCCTCTACACCAGCCAGCACTGGTGTTCCCAGCATATTACCATTCTGATTCCACATCTCTATCCAGGACATATAAAGAAAACCCACAGAGGGTGGTGACAAGCTACTTCAATGTTTCTGACCCAGCAAGTGCATTTCACTGACCTGGGGAAATTTCTTGACCATTTCTCAAATGTTGACTGTGGTACTTATAACTGTGTTGGTTATGGGGAAGATTAATACAACCTAGAAACAGAAGGTGATTTTTACTGGTTTGTGTAAACCAGTTCAATCACCCTTGTGATCCAAGCATTTTAACTAGCTCTCTGAGTATTTTTACCTCTAGGAGGGTTTACCTGCTAGATACCTGGAAAGATATTGCTGCTTATGGATGGCTTCTCACAGGACACTTACCTTGCTCAACCTATGTAGGAAAGAAAGGTACAGAACTAGCAGAGAATTAAACCTGCAAGATCCTTTGGCTTAATAGTGATCAAATCTCTAGATGCATCCTTCTTGGGTAGAATGGACCTTATTATTTATGAATTCAGTTAGTATTCCATGTCCAAGAAAGATCCAAGGGAAAATAAAGTTAAAATGAAAAATAGCTATGTAACTTGTTTTGTTTAACTCTTTGTTGTTATTACCATTACTAATTGAATAAATTTATATATACTATACTGTTATCAATAGCATTTTCTACTTATGACTTGGCTACTGTTTGAAAAGTGATTTGAGATCTATTATAATAAACTAGTTGTAATTTTACAATTGAACTCAGAAAATAATAAAACAGTATATTTCCTACAAGTCTTTTTTTTTTCCTCCAAAGAATCATGAAAGTTAATATTTTCTGCTTTTCAAGTTATTTTTGGATTCAAACTAAGGTAATATATGCATTTTAGTAAAATTCATGCATAAAGGTAGTTATTAGTCATAAGTCAGATTCTTTCTTTTGCATATTTTAGTAGCAGGCCTGATTTTTTTTGAGAATGCATTTTCTTTTTTTTTTATTTTGAAATATTATTCCTTGTGCTGAAAGACATATAAGACAGAATAGTGAAATCATTTGGAATTCAAAACATTCAATACAAAAGTGGTGGGGGATTTTTGTTACTGAGAATTGAACTCATGACGTTGTGCTTGCCAGGCAGGAGCTGTGTCTCTAAGCTATATCCCCAGCTTCATTCAGTCCAAAAGTAATGTTACGTTTTTATGAAATATGAAACAAGAAGTGATCAGAAAGTAGTAGTCCTTGTCCTTCACAATGTGGTGTTGGTTTTTACTATCATGAAGTGTCTCTGGGCTCTAGGGCCTTATCCACTGTATTCATCTTGGTTTCTGCCAGTGCTTACTGTCTCAATGCTTGGCCAAGTTCTAGTTTGACCCTGGAAGACACTGGAGTCTATGATGCCACAGTGAAAGCTCAACGGGAAGAGTGAGGAAGTACTTACCCTGGGAACAAACAAGCTCACACCAAGATGAACTCAGAGCCTTTCTGCAGATTTTCCTGGATTATACCCCTAGTTCCTTTCATTAAGAGTTTCAAATCACTTTTATTGTTGAATTTATTTGTATAATCCAATGATAGACTATTAGAAAACATAAATATGTAATTAATTTACCCTCCTTGGAAATACTTTATCTCTGTCTCATCTTCAATATCATTTTGACCATCGTTATCTATTAGATAAGCCCTTTGCCATGTTTTGAATACAAAATCAGAGGAAAACTATTCCCAAATGTTATGGTGAGACTTCATTTTGGGGAGATGATGTAGATGCGATTCCTCTTACTAATCTCAAGTAAAAAGCCTGCATCACATATGTAAGTACATACACTTACATATGCCCCTGCACACGCGTGTGTAAGCAAAAAGACGCAAACAGTGGGAGAAGGTAGCAGACTGCACTGTCTACGAAGCACAGGGCTGCAGTCATGACACTATGGTGAGTTCCTAGAGCAGTTTTGGTCTTGTTTTTCTTTATATGTGATAAAAGCCAGTATATTTGAAGCAGCAAGCAGAAACACGAAAATGTCAAACAGGATTTGGAGGCAGGTTTATTTAACGTGGCCGGACACTGACAAGGAATCAGTCCATATAAAAAGTCAGGCCCTGAACCCTGGTGGGCTAACATTCTCATGAGGTCTGTAAGCCGGAAGTACAGAAGCAGAGGACTTGACTGTCTTTGATTGCTTCTTATAATACGCATCACAGTGACCCGCTGTTTCTGAGAAACAGGAACTGAAGTAAACTGGAGGTTACCTGGGTGACTAACAGGAACTGAAGTATGCTGCCTGGGTGGGGGGAGCATTTCTGCTACATATCAGCAGATATAGATGCAAAAGCCCTGACAAACATCAGCTTTTCCTAGTCAGAGGATCAACACAGGCCATGCAGCAAGGAAGTCTTTTAAAAAGTAGCTGTTCTATTTCAGCTGACACAAGAGAAAATGATATATTAGCCCTATTCTGTGCACTCCAGCACTGGCTAAGAAGAGAGACACACTGGAAGCCTCAATCTTTCCCCTGCCTTCCCACTCAAGTGACGTCGGAGCAGGCTGAGTGGGAAATGGACATCAAGGCCCGCCTATGTGTTGGCACAATGTTCTAAAACACTTCGGAAGCCTGGACTTGCGCTGTCGTTCCCATGTAAGGAGGCCCTGCCCCCATGCTGGGGTAGTGAAGATCCTTAACACAGCCTAGTAGTAATAATCTCCCCAAACAATTTCATCAATGCAGGCAAAACAGCGGGCAGTAAAGAGGCATTTCTGTTCTATGCTGTGGTAGTGTGTGCGGAGCACCCATGGGGAAGTTGTAATGAGGAGCCCTTCCCCAGTCTTGTCCCTGTGTAGATGGATGGAGAGCCTGGACTTCTACTACCCACTGAGGAGAAGGAGGGTGCCACGGTTACCTGCCCTGGGCCATCAGCTCTTCTACAGACAGGAGTGTCAGAGGGAACCAGATAAGACAAGATTAGGTAAGACCCAGAGATTCATAACACACAAAGTCGAAGTTGCAGTAAAAATCTCCCATTATATCAAGAACTTAGAAAATCTCAATTTGACTATAAAGAATAAGAATTGGTAGATATTAACCCAAGTGGCTGAGATGTCATAAACATGAGGCAAAGCGCAGCACTCTGAGTATAAACAGAACGTGGAAAGAGACGCAACATCACTAGGCCTTTGGGAAATGAAACTTAAGAGCACAATGGTATCTCACTGTATAACTACCTAGTGGCTAAAACAGTAAAAAGAATAACACAACAATGCTGACGCGGATACAGAAAAACAGACTCATTCATATCTTGATGTACAAAATATAAAGCAACGCACATAAAATACCTGACATTTTCTTAAAAAGAACAAACCAAACAACATCCAGGTATCTGTACATTTATTCCAGGAAAAAGAGAACTGTGTTCACCTGAAAACCTATAAATGAATGCTCACAGCAGTTATTTAGGTAGCCAACGTGGAGAAACGTCTTCAGTGCATATTGATGAAGCACACTGTGGCATCTGCACGTCACGTAATACACACATCAAAGAAACAAGCTATGGATACATGCTCAACAATCTGGGTAAATCTCCGGAGATTTATGCTGAGTGAAAAAAGCAAGGGTTCCCACAGTATAATTCCAATATATAACATCCTTGAAATAAATTTAAGTCGAGAACAGTGGTTGTCATAGGTTAAGGAGTAGACAAACAGGTAAAGTTGGTGGGGAGGACTTCAGTGTGGAAATCAAAGCACAGCAACCGAGATCTTTGCGCCGGTAGAAATAGTCTGTATAGACTATATTGTCGATATTCTGAAGGTGGCAATATTATACTATAGTTTCGCAGGATGTTGCTATTAGGGGCCTCTGGGTAAATGGTACAGGGAGCTTTTCTGTTTTATTTCACACAGCCGTATATGAATCTTCAATTATCATAAAATAAGAAGCCTAATTAAATTAATTCATTGGGAATATAGTATGGTTGCAGATTATCTACTTATATAATTTGTACTTAAAGTTAACATCATTAAAATGGAGCATATTTATGAGTAATTTATAATTATCACTTACACTTATAGTTGCCTGGTAACTTGAACAAGTCAGTTTTTTTTCCAGGTCTGGGTTCTAATCATAAACAATTCATAGAAAGAGACACCCACAAATTATGATGTAGCAGTACAGAGAAATGCAAATATAATTCAATAAAATGTGAATCCAGAAGAATTTGGATCTTTCTTTGTCCCTGCTGTTGGAGATGACTGTACTTGAGTTTCCTGAGGGTGGTGAAATCAATGTAATAATATATCAAAATAGGAGATAACATGATAAAAATTATCAGGAATGCAGTGGTGCCCTAGTATACAGGCAAGACTTATCTCTGGGAATCCACTAAAAATAGAGGAAAAAAGCAAAACTCCTGGAAATTGATATGGAAAAGAATGGTTTGAAAGATTAGATCTGCAGACACCCAAGGCTGTCTCTGCGGAAAAGGAATGTGAAGACTAACAGGTCCGGACAGAAGGGGTTGGACCAGAACACAGATAGCTGTGCGGTTCATGCTACTTTATATCTGGTCCAGACAAGAGAGATAAGTAGGATTTCCCAGTCCAGTGCACTATAGGGAGGAAATGGCGTGTACTGCACTAGCACGGAGGTTGTGAATTTGAGGGTAGGCTGGGAACTGACTTGTTTCTGTTATCTTTTTCAGTGAAGAAATGAGTTTAGAATGTAACAGAAACTATCCAAAATATGAGCTATATTTATAAGCTAGACTTTCGGATTCTTTCACTTCATAATCCAAGTCAACAAATTAGTGTATAGATAAAACCAGATTGTGAGTTTTTAAAAGTGTATTTTGTGAATTTTGAGCAATAAAATGAACACACCTATTTTGTTTTTAAAGTCAGTAAGAGATTGAAACAAAGTAATACAAAACAGCATAAGACAACATCGCAAAAATTTTAGCCAACTATTTCTCACAATATTTGTAGGGTGTTTTAAGCCAGGAAGGACACAGACAGACCACTAATTTTTCTGAAGATAACAGTGAAAACAGATTATCCATAAATAATGATTATGTTGCTGTCCCAAATATTTTAGTAATAGAATAATACCAAAAAGCTAAATGATGAATTACTAAAGAGAAAAAATGATCATTTTTACCTTTTAAAGATAACATTTAATGTGATCATGTCGAATCTAACTCCAGGGACTGCCTGTTTTGTTGTTCTACATAATTAGTGGCTTTTGATTCTTTTACTCCATTGCTTTTAGATTCACATTATTAACTGACTGATGCTTTTTTCTTTCAAGTGCAATGTGTTATGATGCGGAATTAATTTGAAAAAATACTTCTTGACTCTTACCAGTATTTATTCATGCAGAAAAACAGAAGACAAATAAATCCTAAATCATTATTAACTAGGTATTTTAAACTAAAGGGGGAGAAAATTAGCATACTAAAGAAATGCATTAATTTATACAGCATTATTTAAACCAAACACTCAAAACTCCAAAATATACAGATGCTTTGTGCAAGTTTGAAGTTTGGCTTAATCTTGGTGGAACTTTCTCAAAGGTTATGAAATGTCATAAAACCTAAGGATGCTTCTTTTACCATTTTTTACACATCACTTAACATTAGTGTCATTATTCACCACTTAGCTGACTTAGTTGCGTGAGCTTAAAGATATTTTGCACTTTCACTTGAGTATTATTAATTGTTAAAAGAAACTTTAGTTGAGATTTAAATGTCCAATTTTTCTTGTCTGCTCACATGCAATAGCAATGAATTGGACATCGATACCTTCTCTTCAAGAAGTGAATAATGCCAACAATTTAATTCAGAATGGCAGAAGAACAGAACACAATTAGCAAGTGCGGAGGGCCATGCCATCTGCCGTGCTAAGGATCAAACCCAGAGCCCTGTGGTTGCTAGACAAATGCTCCATGCCTTGATACATCCCCAGCCTAAGTTCTGAGTTCTGGTGTTTTCTAGGCGCAGGATGCACTCTTCTGAACTATGAACTCTTCTACTAATCATACTGTATCCTAAATTAATCCATTAAAAAAGAAAGATTCATATGAAAGGGGTAGTAGCTAACTATGTTCTCCAGATATATTTGGAAGTCAATTTGGAATTCTCTTAAAACATTTTCTCATTAATTTTTGCAGTTCACTAATATATTTATAAATTTTGAAAAAAATACAGACAATGTGGAGTTGGGCTATATAAATAAGATTTTTTTTTCTCTTGGGGTTGTTGCTAATAAGCCTATGGATTAAAAATATATTTAAATAATAACCTGTCTTTTCCTGGGTAAGACTTTGAAAACAAGGTAGTACCCAGGCCAGTTGGCCAAGTTGTCAATGGTATAATTATAATATCCTTGCCCGCAGTGAAGCTGTGATGTTGTGCTGGTTTCCATGCAGCCTAACTTTCCATTCCTTTTCTATATATAAAAAACTGTTTCTGTTTCTCAGGAAGACAACATATTGTGCAGAGAAGCAGGTTTGTTAGCCCGAAGCATCTGTCTCAGATATCCCAGGTTAAGACTTCGTCCAAAGGTCAAGAACTAATCACAACAGCTGCTCGGTTACCCAGCAGAATAATAAATAGTACCCCAGCCCTCTCTGTCTGTAAACACACTTGGTCTTTCACTTCTCACTGGAACATTTTAAGGTGAATTGCAAAGAATGCTCTTGTTTACCACAGAGATGTTAGAGTATTGATGGTGTACTGGTTACCACTCCTCCTTGGATAGCAGCGTTTCTATTTGCCTGTCTTGAACACTTGTTATCAACACAGCTGCAGAGATGGTCTGTGAAACGTTTGCAACACCGCCGCAAGCTGCTACTAAGAACGAGTTCCTGGCTCAGCAATCGGTATCAGGGAACCATGTCTCAAAATGCTGCACTCTTACCAGGCACCTTACTTTCCATCAGCTTCCCCATATCCAGAGGAGTGTCATGTATTCTTTTTGCACAGCTGATGAGAGAATTCTCCTTTCCAAAATGAAACGAGGTGATCGATATGTGTTTTTGTTGTTACCTAGAGCAACGACTGCTCAATATTTAACGGATCCCAAAGCCTGCGGCACTGATTGCTCTGGCCAAGATAGTGACCACCCTGAAAAGCCAGTGCTTTTGTGAAAACTGTTTATTCTGCAGAGAAAGAGACCATAGTAGACTAAACAATAAGGGCAGCCCAGCGGTATGGAGAAAAAAAATAGCCGCCAGTGTTAATTAATAAGTAAGTGAATTTGGTGTGGAAAGAGAAGCTATTTGTCATTAAATTTTCAGAGAGAATTTAATGGAATTCTTTCTGGGTTTTCCATGAAAGCATACACCACACAAAAAATGAAGAAATGACCTTTACAATTTACTAAAGCTAATACTGTACAATGTTCAAAGACGTGGACCACCAGCTTTAGACTGAATTGACTTACTTGACTGTATTAAGATAAAGATGTGATTTGGGATTTTTTTTTCTTGTGCACACCACCATCTTAATTTTCTGATACTAAAGACACAAAAACCTGCTTATCACTTTTGCTATCAATTATACTGATGCAATTATGTGATGTCTAGTAATGATTCTAATTTATTGCTATGTTTTCTAGGAAAACAAACACAACTAAACCTATTGGTTTATTAGAACGATATCATAGCAAGGCTAAGTAAGCAGTCAGTTTAGTAGACACAACAGACTAAATGTTCTCAAACAATTTCCCACTTACCATAGGGTAAAAATAATGAGTAAATGTAAGTGTTCTTTTTTATTTCCTTTTTGATTCTGTATATCCAGTGAATTCATAGATATGCGGTACAATGGAAAGAAATACCAATTCTTGAGCTAAACCTTTCTCAGTGTAGGGGCCAAACCTGAGAGGCAGTAACTATTTCCCAGTGTCCCAGAGCTCTCAGACCAGAATCCTGGCTCATGTGCTTATAGGCGTGGCTGAGCTGCACTTTCTTTTTGACCTGAAGTTATAAGCATTCCATTGTTCAAAATAAGGTACATGTATTACTGTTCTTGGTTAGTATTTTTAAAAAGTGTCATCATTTGAACTTACTGTTCTAGAGCGTTTTTCCTAACACTTGAAATTAATTTATACCTAATAAGTCCTAAGTGTGTTTATGGCATCCAGTAAAGGCGGGGTTTCTATTTAGGTTGTGCGTGCAGCTGCTGAGCGCTGAGATTTCCAAAGCCCAGGCTCCTCCTTCTCCTTTAGCTCATTCCAAAATCTGTGTTCCCCACCTGTTCACCAACTGAGGACATTCCTTTGCCACAGGGTAAAAGCTTTTGATTTATTATTAGAAATGTGACTTAGGAAACCCCTCTGCTAGAGTCCCAAGCACAGTGTCCTAGGTTGCTTTACGAGGTGTCAGATATCCCCTGGCTTTGGCTGCCTCCCAGGCCCTCTGAAAATCTTTCCACTCGCGCAGCTCCCTAGCTGGGCACCGTCTTCTTGATGTCTACCCAGATGGCAGAAATAATGTGTCAGTGACAAGTGTTATGGAAACAGACAAAATTCAAAAGCTATTATATATCCTTTTTTAATTTTAAAGGGGATAATAAAAAAGAACAATAGCAATATACCAACAACAGACAAAAACAAAACAAAGCAAAAACAATAAAAATGGTACAGGGTTTCAGAACAAAATGAAAGGGATTAACAGTGGCTGTTGTATTACGTATTGTCATCTTCAATGAATTTGCTCAGATGACCAGGTGTAAGAATGCAAGATTGATCAAGCCATTAAAGAGAACAGCAACAACAAAAAACATTAGAAATGGACAGAGCTTCAGTAGACAATATGGTGTTACACATCTTTTAACTGGACAGCCGCATCATGTGGAACCCAGGAGGATTACTGCTAAGTGTCATAAGTGTGATTCTTTAGAAAAACGCCCTGAGTCACTAACAGGAAGTTGGGGGTCCTCGTGCCCCCCTTGCTTTTCTTTCTCTTTCACAGTGTTATGGAGTTTCATTTTCAAAGGCAAGTCTCTACTTTTTTTACTTAAAGAAAGTAAACTTTCATACTGGTTTTAAAATTGTCTCAAAAAATGAAGGCACAATAAAAAATGCTTTCCACAGTATTTGGAAGCATGCAGGCCCTCCTGGAATGGTTTGCAGTTTGGGCAGAACTGGCCACTTTCCTGACTCCATTTGCCAGTGTGTCCGGAAACTGTGCTATTGAGTGTGTTGGTAAAATGCAACTTGATTGGTGCCGGCTTGCGTGTAGCCCTGTCCGTACAGGGAGTTATACCCAATCTACTCTGTGTCACTTAGACCACATAGTTAAACAACATTAGAAAGCATTATTTTTATTATTATTCTAAGTTTGTCAGCTCATGAGGAATGGCATACAGTATGTCAGTGTGACTGAGTCTTCTTGTGGCACATATATCACGGGGAACCCTTGCTGTGTGGAGTGGGCCATCATTAGTCAGTACCTCTAACAATACATTTGATGCAGGTAGATCATCCCTAATTTGAAATTCAAGATTGGCAATGCTACAAATTTGAAAATTTATTTGGATATGGCAAGATGACATAAGTGGGAAATTCCACATCTGATCTCATTGACAAATTGAAGTAAAAATGCAGGTGTACTCAAAAATATTGTACGATATTATATTCAGGGTATGTGTATGAGGTATATACATAACATAAAAAAATATGTGTTTAGACTTGGGTCCTACTTCTGAGATAACTTATCATTGTACATGCAACTATTCCTCAACAAACCAAAAAGCAAAGTTTGAAACACTTCTGATTTGAAGGATTTTGAATAAGAGATAGACCTGTGGAAGAGATTTCTAGCTTGAGTCTCTTGTTTTCCTAAGTAAGGAATTTAAAAAACTATGAATAGGCCTATAATCCCAGCACTCTGGAAAATTAAGGCAGGTGGCTCTCGAGTTTGAGCTCAGCCTGTGCAATTTAGGAACTTAGTGAGGAGGGGCTAGGGATATATCTCAGTGGAGTAAGTGCCTGCCTGGCAAGCACAAGGTCCTAAGTTTGATTCCCAGTACCGCCAAAACGGAAGTATCTGAAAGAGAGAGAGGGAAAGAGAGGTGGGAGAGAGAGAGAATCCTCTGAGTGCTTATTGCTCCTCCCTTTGAGCTTAGAGCTTTTCTGCTCAAACTGTAAAAGTGAAAAATCACCTTCTCCTTTGGCAGAGTTTAGCTGAAACTTTACCTCTGAT
This sequence comes from Dinomys branickii, assembly GCA_004027595.1. Lineage (NCBI taxonomy): Eukaryota > Metazoa > Chordata > Mammalia > Rodentia > Dinomyidae > Dinomys > Dinomys branickii. The sequence goes on from PVLD010002242.1 coordinate 69,154, forward strand.
GTAATTTCCCACCTCTCCCAAATACGGAAAAATCTCCCCTTTCTCCACAGAGGGTTTAGGCAGCTTACTTTGGACTAGCAAGTTTCCCCACTTATGTCCCAATTTCCTCATTGGACTCAACTGGAAAAAAAGAAGTTGATTTCATCTCAGCGGCCACCCAGGCTGGGCAAAGACGTGCTTTGATGGTTCTTGGAGTCTCCGCACACTGAAATCTCCTTTTACATATGAATGTGGGGAAGCCCATGTTGCTATAAACATTCTCGGTACCTACTGTGGAAGGAAAATAATTCATTATCATCACTTTTATTATTATTTCTGTGAAGGAGCTTCATTTGAGAGCTACTGTCAGTTCCCTTTCCTGGAGGTGGAGATTTTGTTTACTTTTGCAGTATACACCCTTTGTTTTGGGAAAATTACCGGGTGGGTCTGCTAAGTTCATTAAAGTAAAGCAAATGGTTACTAGAATCATTTGTTGCTCTGGGACCCAGAATACTTAAAATATATCCCACATTTCAGTAGAGCTTTTTCTATAATAAAATTTTAAGTGTTCAATATCTAAGTTGGCAGATAGTCAACTGGGTCACTCTTTGTTTTCCCTCTTTTGAATAACTGTCAGAACAATTCCTCATGAGTACATCGTATTAGCTGCATTAATATTTTCCTATCTTCTATCAGTTAATGTTTCCCCATCCCCATAACAGGTCACATACTTGGTGTTCTTTAAGATTTAATCAACTAAATTTTGAGAAATAATTCTGTTTCGTATATCCTTTAGTTGGGTGTCATGGTTTATGTCTGGATGTCCCCCCCAAAACTCTATGTGGTCATGAGGCGGGCTTCTAGAGCTTATGACTGATTCATGGTCCAATGTTGGGATTATGCATGTGCGTACCACACCCTCCCTGGGGCAGGTAGTTTGCATAAAAGGTAAGGGGGGGAAGAAGCTGCTTGTGGTGCCTCCTCTCTTTTTGATCTTGCTGCTTTTGCTGTCTTCTGCCAGCTATGAACTACTGCCCTCTGTCATGTGCCACTCTGCCCTGGAGCCAGCTGACTACAGACTGAAACTTGCACAGACCCTTTTCTTCCTTAACTCAGGGCATCGGATATTTTGTCTCAGCAAGGAAAGAAAAGTAATCAAGACAAGGGGTACAGACACGAAACCCCCTAGACCTGGGGTTGGAAGAGGAACCCAGAGATCAGAGTATTCCCTAAAGGAAATGAAGGGACAAGAAATGTCCCTTTGGTTTCTCTTCTCTTTTTAAATTTGTATTTAATTTTTTCTTAGAGCATGTTGGCACTACATATGATTGCACTCATCATGAGAATTTGTTACATGCACCTAACACATATTAATTATTTCTATGTCTTTCCCTTCCTTTGGTCCCCTTCCCTTTTGCAAAAGATACAGATGTATGTTTCCTATTATTCAATTTTTATTTTTCCTATTTTATAAAAGCTTTATCTCTCATATGAGATACGTTGAGTATCTCAGAGAAATCATGTGATAGTAGTGGAACCAATGGAACAGTACAGAGTTGTTGTATCCTATATTTATTCTGGAGATGTTTGTTGTTAGGCAGCCTTCAAGTGCTAGGCAGGAATGTCAAACTTAAATTGGGTTTCTGAATGTTATAGGAATAACCGCTGATATTAATCATGTACC
>PVLD010002242.1:70916-116819 GCA_004027595.1 Dinomys branickii
TTTTTTTTTTTTTTTTTTTTGCGGTACTGGGGATCGAACTCAGGACCCTGCGCTTGCTAGGCAAGCGCTTATTCCACTGAGCTATCTCCCCAGCCCTGTTTTTCTCTCTTAATTTATACCTGGAAAACAAAGTAAAGGAGAGGTTAAATAGGTCACAAAGATGGGAGGTGACCTTTAGTCAGGCGCAGTGAAGTTTGATTTCTCCATTCTTTTATTCATTTATGCATTTATTGTGTGATGTCTATGGTACAATTGCAGTTTGAAATGCTGGAGAGAGAGAAGGAGCTGAGACAGAAACACCTTGCTCTTCTGGAGCTTATATTCTCCTGGGGCCATTGCAATGGGAGAACCAACCACTGAGAAGAAATTCTCAGAAACACTAAGAAAGTACTCCTGAGAAGAAGTATTAGAAAGAGTACACAGTATAATGGTTTCACACACACATACACACACACACACACACACACACACACATATATACACACACACGTTGTATAGTGATTGTCATACTCAAATTGATTAATATATATTTTTTTACTACACATGGTTACCCTTTGTATGATTATGGGTATGAATGGTAAAAATTCTTAATGTTTGTTCTCTTAGCATATTTCAAATAAATAATAGAGTATTATTAACCATAGTCACCATCAAGCACATTAGAGTCCTCAGAATTTATTTATCTTATAACTAAAATTCTGTACAATTTCAAAATATCTCCTCCTATCTTCACAACCTCCAGTCCTTGGAAACTACCATTCTATTGTTTGTCATATGAATTTTAGATTTTTAATACCACAGAGGTGAGATCATACAATACTTGTCATTTTAAATCTGGTTTCTTTCACTCACAGCTTTTTCATTCTCTTGTATGTATGTAGATATTCTATCACCCTTTATGGAGCAAATTATCCCTTTTGAATTGCACATTGTTGGCACATATAATCAAAGAGTTAATAGGCCATAATGTGTGTGGCTTTATTTCTGGGCTTTCTGTTTCATCAGCCTATTTACTTTTAAGACAATGCCTTGTTGTGTGGATTTCTGTAGCTTTGTAATATATTTTGAAATCAGACATTCTGATGCTTCCAGCTGTGTTCTCTTTTTCAAGATTGCTTTCCCATTCTGAGTCCTTTATGATTCCATATGATTTAAAAATTGTTCTATGTCTGTGAAAAAGTCTTTGGAGTTTTTATGCAGATTGCATTGAATCTATAGATGCTTTGAGTATAATGGAGAATTTAACAGAATTTATAATTTTAATCTACAAACACAAGACACATTTCCATTTATTTTTCTTCAATTCCTATCACCAGTGTTTATACTTTTCATTGTACAGGCTTTTTCGGGGAGGGGGAGGTAACTAGGAATCAAACTCAGGACCTTGTACTTGCCAGACAGGTGCTTATGCCACTGACCTATATCTCCAGCCATTGTACAAGCTTTTCACTCCATTAGTTAAATGGATTTTTAAAATGCTATTATGTCATCTGATAGTTCATTGTTAACATATGGAAACACAGCAGATTTACTGAATTTTTAAATTATTTCTAACAATTTGATGGTGGAATTTTTAAAGTTTTCTGTATATGAGGTTATGCCACCTTCAGATGGAGATAATTTAACTTCTTCCTTTCCAATTTGTATGCCAGGGCCAGGGATATAGCTCAGCAGCATAAACACCTGCCTGGCAAGTGCAAGGTCCTGAGTTCAATTCCCCAAAAAATCCAGTTTGCATGCCATTTATTTCTTTTTCTTGCCCTAATTGGTTTGCTTAAGATTTCCAGTATTATTTTGGAACAAAAATCATCTAATTTAATGGATTATCATGTAGCTATAGACTTGTCATGCTATTGTTATGTTGAGGTACATCTGTTCTATGACTAATAGAACAGAAATTTATCAATGTTAATTGATAAATACATCCAGAAATTTATCAATGTGTGCCAGGTCATTCAATTTGTTGGTTCATAATCATTTGTAGTGTTTGATGATCTTTTGTATTCCTTAGTAACTGCTGTGATACCTCTTCTTTCTTTTATAGTTTTATTTATTTCAGTCCTCTTGTGTTTTCTTGGTTAGGTTAGCTAAGTTTGTCAGTTTTGTTTATGTTTTTAAATAACTCATACTTATTTTTACTAATCTTCTTGGTATTTTTGTGCTCTTGATTTTGTTAACTTGTGCTCTGACCCTTGTTATTTCTTTCCTTTCAGGAACTTTGGATTTATTTCCTTCTTTTCTAGTTCCTTGATTTATAAATTTAGGTTGCTTATTTGAAATCTTTCTTTTTCTTAATGTAGATATTTACCATTATAAACTCGCCCCTTTTGGAAATATTAAGTTTCCTTGTTCCATGCCATAAATGTTGGCATGCTGTAGCTCTACTTGTGTTTGTTCCAGGGACCCTAGTATTTTTGCTTTGTCTCATTAGTTGCTAAGGTGCATATTGCTTAATTTGCACAAGTCTGTGAATTTCTAGAAATTCCTCCCATTTTCAATTTTGAGATTCCATATATTTGGATTGGAAAAGCTACTTGATGTGATTTCAGTGATGTTAAAGTTGGTAAGACATATTTTGTGATCTAACTTATGACTTATTCTGGAAAATATTCTATGTGCTCTTAAGAAGAATGTGTATTCCATCGCTGATGGATGGAACATTCTGTATTTGTCTGTTAGGTCCATTTGCTCTAAAGCGTAATTCAAGTCTATTATTTCCATATCTGCCTGATGATTTGTACATTTTGAAAGTAGCATTGCACTATCCTGTTATTATATTTCAGCCTGTGTCTCCCTTCACTTCTGTTAGTACTTTCTTTCTCTCTCTCTCTCTCTCTCTCTCTCTTTTTTTTTTTTTTTTTTTGTCTTTTTGAGACAGGATCTCATTATGCAATTCAGGCTGGTCTTGAGCTCATTTTATAGTCCAGGCTGGTCTCAACCTGCAATGAGGCTCCTAAGTGCTGGGATTACAGGTGTGTGCCACTACACCCAGCTATTAATATTTTCTTTACATTTTTCAGTGCTCTCATTTTGGACGTATACATATTTATGATTGTTTTAAAGTCCTGCTGAATTGACCCCTTTATCCTTATGCAGTATTTTTGTCTCTTGTGACTGATTTTCACTGCAAGTTTATTTCATATGAGCATAGTTACCCCAGCTCAAGCTCACTTTTGGTTACCATTAGCATGGAAATGCCTTCGTATATGACAAGTCTTCTTTTTTCTTGTGGCCTTAAGAATTGTTTTTTGGTTTTGGCAGTTCCCAATTGGATTATAATGCATCTCAGACTTTTCTTCTTTGAGTTGATCTTTCTTTGAAATGTTTATAGCATAATGGATCTGAATCTTTCTATTCCTCTCAAGATTTATGAAACATTTATTCATTAATTATTTCTTTAAATAACTCTCTCTCTTTATGGTTTATCTCTCTTGCTCTGTTCTCATGGGAGTAATAGTCCCTTTAAGCTTTCTTTATTCCTTTTCATTCTTTGTTTTCCTCTATTTGGTTGATTTCAAGAGAATTACCTTAGAGTTTGCTGACTCATCTACATAATTATATGTGCAGCTGTCTTATTTTTCAGTTCTGTCATTGAATTGTGAAGCCTCAGGACTTCTGTGTGCTACTTTTTTATGCTTTATTTTTATTATTAAACTTCTCCTTCAGCTCCATATGTCATTTAATTTTTATCTACTTTTTTTACATTTAAATTTTATCTGTATTCTCTTACATTTTATAGAGCTTCTTTAAAATTCTTTTGAAATTATGTCAAGCAAGCAATAGGTCTCTCCTATAGTTTGGATCTTTAATGAACCTTGAATGTACATGTGGTAAAGATTTGGTCCCTACGTGGAGCCCCTGGGAGATGGTGGAACCCACAGAGGTGAGTCCTAGTGGGAAACTTTTATATTTTGGGGGTTGTGTCTTTGAAGGCAACAGTAGGACCCTAGCCTCTTCTTTCTGTTTTCACTTTTTCTGCTTCCTAGCTATTAGGTAAGTGGTTTTGCTCTACTATGTACTTCTGCTAGGATGTGCCACAACATAGCAATGTGGCCAAGTGAATATGAACTGAAACCTGTAAAACTGTAAGTGGAATAACCCCTTTATCTTAGCAGGTTGGTTATCTCAGGTGTGGAATACAGTGAAGGACAGCTCACTGACATAACCTCCACCTCTTTAGTTGCTGACATCACTTAGTAGTGCAATTTTTGCCCGGTTATTTACTTATGTTTTTGTAACCTCAACTTGTTTTCTATACATTGCAAAAAGCAGACCCTTCCGGTCTTCACATGTTATTTTCAGCAGATAAAATAAAGCCTTTCTGCTATTGATTCCCCATACTGATGGGGCTGGCTCCAGTCAAGTGTGGTTGGTGCTCTGCTATCAGGCTGCACTCAGGTACACAGATGAGTGGTGGATGCTAGGCCTGTTAACAGATGCATATCTGGTAGTGATTTCCTCCAGGTTCTCCAAGGTCCTCCTTCTACTCTGTCACTCACTGGGAAGATCTGCACTGCAGTTGACTTGGGCTGGAACTAAGTCTCAGAGCTGTTCTTGGGTCCAGAACCAAGACTGCAGACTAATGTCTGCTTCTTGAGCACAGATGGACACTTCTGCTTGGACTCTGACTGGGTACTGTGCCCCTGTGCTCTGTCTGGAAGGCAGCGGGGCTGGACTGCTGGGCTGCTTCAAGATGTGCAATGGCTAACAATTGGTGAACTTGTCTTGGGGCACAGATGGGGATCTATCTTCTAGTGGTAGGACAGGCAAGACTGCTCTGAGAATGCAGCGGAGGGGGCTGACACTGTGCAACCTTTGGCCCATAAATCTGCCTTTAGCCCATGGCTGGGGCGGGCTGGACCTGAGCTACAAGGCTGCTTCTCAATTCACACGCAGGACTAAGATTTGTGAGCTGTCTCTGAAGATAATGGTGGGTGACGGCATCCAGGTCCCTGGGTAGATCATTCTAGTGATAGGACCTACATCAAATGGAGCTGGAACCGAGTCCACAGATGTAGAAAGCTATTTCTGGGGCTGGAGTCCACAATGGAGTTGGTGAGTCTGTCCTCTAGGTGTGGCCTTGGCCTCTTCAAACAGCTCTCTGACATTCCGGTACCGCCAAGGTTTTACAACTGTGTCTGGCTGGAGAGCTAAGCTTGTCCCCTAGGAATTGTTGCCAAATTTTTACTACTGTAGGGTGATATAAACAGGAACCCTATAACTTGCCATCTTGCTGATATCACTTCCTAGTAAGCATTTATAAATAAAAGTTTCATTTCTTGTGTTTATGTTTAGAAATTTTTCTTGATTGATTTTTTTTCTCTTTTTAAACTTCTATTTGAACATCTGAACCTTTAGCCTCATGGGACATATTGTATCATTTTTCATACTTTAAATTTACTAACCTTCCAATTTCTCTTTCCCCTACTAATTTTCTCATGTGGTTTAGCTGGCTTAATTTCCTCTAATTAATGATTTTATTTCACAGTGTGGACAAAAGTCTCAGAGATTTCATAAAGAAAAAGCTTTAATCATTAGATAAGTTGTTTCATCTTATTTTCTTGCTCCTTGACAACCTTCAATGGTGAATGGATTTTTTTAGAAAAAGAAACTATTGTGGCAAAAATGAACAAAATCAAGAAATGCTTGTAATGGCCTAACTTGAAGTAGAAGTTTCTAATGAAGTTTCTGAAAATTTAATTCATGGCTGTGCATTCTTTATACATATTTTGAAGGATATTTGTTTTTCAGATGAAAAGTTGGAGCAAAAAGCTTTTCAAATGGGTTTTTCTAGACACTGCCCATGGCAAAAGTGCATATATATCACTGCTGTCACTGTCCTGTAACTTGCCTGCTTCTCACTAGTGTGCAATTACTTCTCAGCTTTATACTTGCAAGCAACATGCTCTGATTCCTAAAAATTGTTGACTGAGGGCCTTTTCCCTTTTATTACACAGTAGCAGGTAATAAAGGTCAATGTCCTCGTCTTCCAAACACAGCATCTTCAGAACAGTGTATGTCATCACCCTCAACAGGGCAGAAACAAAGAAGGAATAGAGCTTTCACCCTCTTTGGTGGAAATAACAGAAGTGTTTACTTTCCTTTTGAAAACTGTAATTTTAATGTGTTTATTCAGAAGTTCAGAAGACCAAAAAAAAGTTCAGCAAACAACGTGTATTTAGAAGTTCAGAGAATTATGAAGAAATTCTACTGGCACTTCCACTAATGATTACTTCTATAAAGCACAACAGTGACTCTTCTTAGAGCTCAGCATATGGTTTATCTCTTAGAGAATGTGGCAGGAGCACTTTAAAGTTAATGTACATTTTGCAGTTATTGAATGCAGTGTTTTATATTATTAAGTCAACTTAATAGTATTGTTCTCATCTTTGCCTAATTTTTGTATTAATTATTAAGAAAGAGGCAACAGAATTTCCAAGTAGAATTTTGGATTTATTTACTGTTTACGCAGTAACTTGAATTCTGTCCAGGTTTTCTTAGTATATTTCTAGCTCTGCATACACATTTAGAGTTACTATGTGTACTTGATAAATTGAGCCTTTTAACATTGTGAAATGTCTCCTTCTATTTCCATAAATATGGTGGATTTTTGAGACAGAATCACATTTTATAGTTCAGAGTGTCCCCAAATTCATGATTTCCCTGCTTCACCTCCTGAATGCTGGGATAGCAGCTATGTACCATCAAGCCTAGGTTTTGAACATTTTGTTCTTTTTGCTTAAAGAAATAACTGATCTTTTTGTTTTCTATTTTTAAAATGACTTTGAAAAGTTCCATAACAAAGAAGAGGATTGCTTCTTTACCAACGTCAGTGCCATTTTTATTAGTTCTTTTTATTTTCTACTACAGATCTGAATTTCTACTTGCTACCAGTTAATTGAAGAAATTCCTTCAAAATGTTTTGTAGCATGGTTTTCATTTGCTGACCAAGAATTATCTGCTTTTGTTTGCCTAAAAACATCGTGATTTCATTCTTAAGTTTAAGGATATTTTTGACTAATAGAGTTTGTCAGGTCTCTGAACTAGACTCCCACCCAGCTAGGAGAGAAAAACTCCCCAAACAGATGTATGACTCACAACTGCAGAAACATGGAGTTCAACAGGAAGCCATCAGCTGCCCCACACAGCTCAACCTGCAGAGAGCTGATCCCAAGAAAAACTGCAAGACACATGCTGTGTCTGCCAGCATGTACCCAACACCACTTTGTCTATCAGGTATCCCTAGACCCCTACTAAGAGACCCCAACTTTTGCACCCCCCTCAGCAATGCCCCCTCTCCTACCTAAACACCTCTGTAAAATGTGTTCTCACCCCTTGCTCTGGGCCAATGGCCTTTTCGCCCTTGGCCCAGCTGCAACTTCTCTTCAATATATCCTAGCAGGTGATTAAACTCTTCCTGCTTCAGTGGTCTCCATTGTGCCTCAGTTTACCCTAACAGAGTTGTACAAGAGAAATTTTTTTCCTTCATAGTACCTCATTTTATTTTATTCTTCCCTCAATGCTTCTAGTGCAATAACAGCCATAGTCACTCTTATGATTAACTGCTGTATATCATATACATGTATGTGGTGAGCAAATATTTATTTCAGATTCTCCCTTAATTCTGGAGTGTGATGCTTATTCCTAAGGCTTGGCTCTTGTGAGACCGGAATGCGAGTCCTGATTTGCTTACCAGTCCATTACTTGGCAGAGCTGGAGTCTCTCAATACTATTTCTCCAGAGATGGGAAGCTTTGGGGATCTTTTTCAAATGTTTGCCTGCTTTTTCTCTCAGGACGTTTAGATTCTTGTCACATACATATACAGTCAGGTATCAGCCAATGATCTCGGGGCATTTTATGCAGAATCGGGACTCCTAGGTTTCTCCGCTTGATTTTCAGACACACTTGCCATCTCAGACTCTGACATTTGACTCCTCGGCCCAGGGAGACTTCTGCCTTGAGCTTGAACTCCACCCCCTGTGACACTTCGGCACTGTGCTGTGCTTCAGGGAAAATCCACATTGAATCTTTGTATTTTTGTTTCAAAAGCTGAATTTGCCCCAGTTTCTATCTATTCTGTTTGCCCTTCTGGGCCTCTAAGCACATATTTTAAAACAATTTATCCAGAGTTCATGATTGTTTCAAATAATAATAAACTACTTTGCTATCACAAGGATAGAATTCTGTGTTCTTATAAAAGCTACTGCCGGTTATTTATCCTTATCAGCTTTCTAAAATCATGTTATATAACTGATTTTTAAGGACAATAATATGGAATATTTTATTAATACGCTGATGCTATAAACATGCCAAGTATCGCAGTGAGGTTGCGTTTATAAGAAAAATCAATTATTTTCTATGGCTAATTAGTATTATATCTTCATGTAAAAAATGAAATCTCTAAGGAATACATGTGTTTTGAAAAAATATTTCAAAAAATAACATTTCCTGTTGTGTCACTGCTCACCACACACCTTACCTGGCAGGCACCAAGGCTAGTTGAAGTAGCATTGTCCTTTGCTCAGCAGCAAGCACATGGCTCAGTTTGCTTACTACTAGTCTGAGCCCATGTGATTGTAAGGAACTCAGTTAAAGTAAATGGGAACTAACAAGGAGGCTCGGCTAGAAAAAACTTGGCCAGAACTTGGGATAACATTAACTATTTGCAGCAGTGTCTGTTATGCTGATTTCTTTGCTGAGGATTAATATCTTTGAAGTCAGATTCTTTGAAGCCTAAATACCTCTGAACACAGAGCAATGCACCTATCACCTGTGGTCCTCACTGTTTCCCAGGCCAATCAGTAACTCTTCTTTTGCTTCAAGTGGGGTTACCGCAACCCTAGGGCACTGTTCTGATTTGTGGAGCATAGTTTTCATCAAAGATTGATGCATCGCAATGCATGAGAAGAATATATCACAGAAGAATTCTTTGCAGAAGGTATGCTGGAGCCTGATTTTTAAGAGATATGAAGCACTGTGAAAGTCAGTAGTCCTGTGACTTGTCCTGTTTCAAGTGGAGAAATGTAAGAGACACTCAAGGGAATTTTCTGAGGATTATATGAACTAAGGTGAACAAATCTATTTTTGTGTTATTAAGTGTTAAATATTTGATACGTTAAAGGCATAATTCCTTATTTAATTAAATTTTACTTCACAGGGGTTTAAATTCCCATTTAATTATAAGAAGTTTTGTCTGACATTTCAACTTTTGATATTAAAAGACAGTGGGTTTAAAATGTAAACAAGGCCATTTTGCCAATCAGTGGATTGAAGTTAAGCAGGGTACAGGTAAGAAAAAGAAAACAAGCAATCAAAAACTGCTATTGCTGTAAAGCTGAATGTCACAGTGGTGCAGGCCTCTGTAAGTCTTGGAGAACAGAGAGCACTAGATTCATTTGCAACTGTACTGTTTATTATTTCTCTATGTAACCTTGTATGCAGTATTTGACTTCTCTAAGCTTCCATTTAATGCCAAAATTATATAAAAATAAGACCAGTTAAACATTTCATCCAAGGTTGCATAGATAAGAAACAGCAGTGCTGTATGTGACTCAGGTGCTTTCTGTTGCTGAAGCTTGGGGGAGGCCCTCAACTCCAGAGAACAAATGGTTAGTGAGACATCTTGAAAAGGGCACATTGCAAACCACAGAGTGGGAGCCCAGGGTAAAGCAAGCCTGCTGCAGTGCTATTAATACGAGTAATCAGACTGTGTCAAATACTTTTCCTTAAGTAAAGTAAAATGTTCCCAATTTAAATAAAATTTAAATTTGAAAATTAATTAAATTAATTATTATAGGCTGCATTCTGCCTCACCTCAAATGTACAAGTTTAAGTCCCAGTTCCCTGTACCTCAGAATGAAACCTCATTAGAGGAAAAGGTCTATAAAGACATGACTAAGTTAAAATATGGCTGTTAGGGTGAGGCCCTAATCCTACATGACTGATGTGCTCATAAAAGGGTGAGACAATGAGGAGCTTGTGCGCAAGGCGATCACGTAAAAGGACAGCAGGGTGCGACCATTTGTAAACCAAGTGGGAGGCGTCAGAGGAAACCAGCCTTCTAGGCACATTGCTCTTAGATTTGTAGGTCTGTGAAAAACACTAAATTTCTTGTTAGTTAAAACAGCCTAGTTTATGGCATTTTGTTATGGCTGCCCAAGTGAACTAATACATTAATATTCAGCTTGTTCTTTTTCAGGCTTTTTTATTCTGTGAGGATGTCCTCAGCTGAGGTGTTGGACTAGGAGGAAACTGTCAATTGCCAAGAATATGTCAGGTATTTTTTTCCCCGAATATAACTACAAGAGCCTATGTTCAGAAAATAACCATCTTAAAAAAAGAATAATTATAATAGTCATTATTTTGTTGTCAGTATATTGCTTTATGCGTAGTAACTCATCTGAATTTACTAACATCCTGTAGAAAAGTTGTCAACACATTTTACCAGAATGAAACTGAGACTCAGAAGTCGTACAGTAAGTAAAGTGAGGATCAGAGAGTTGAACTAAGATACATTGGACTCTAACCTCCTATAACCTTCACAAGTTGATTATTATGAAGTTCACAGCATAAATTCCTAAGTATTTTTTCAGAAGTCATCTCCACAAGTTTGGTTCAGAGATTACAATCATGGGAAGCTATTTTATGGTGTTAGTGATGAATACAGGAAGAGACAGGGAGATCTTTTCCAGGGAGTTAAGTGTGTTTCAATAAGAAAATGAAATGTTCTTAGAAATCAATGAAATTAAACAACACTACAAGTAGCTAATCCCCAAAATATTTACATTTTTATATTAATCACACACACATATGGGCATGAGTAGTAAAAACTTTTTGCTGGAATGTTAAACATCTCTGGAGCCAAATTGCTGATAAGCAAACAAAGAGTGGCAAAAAAACTAAACTAAAAAAGGAAAAGAAAAAGAGAAAAGAAAGAAAGAAAGGAAGGAAGAAGGAAGGAAGGAAGGAAGGAAGGAAGGAAGGAAGGAAGGAAGGAAGGAAGGAAGGAAGGAAGGAAAAGGAAGCAGTGTTTCCAAGAAAGATTTGAGGAGGCAGGGCACAGGCTTTCAAAGGGAGTGACATAGTAGGCATAGACATTCCCTTTAGTCAACTTGGCTTTTAGTCATACTTCAGCTTTCTTTAGAAAACTGCAGTTGCATCTCTACTGCCTTAGCTTACTACACAGCCCTGTGGGCATATATTTCAATAAACCTTTCCTTTTGCTCAAGTCTAGGTGCCTTCTTACATCCAAGGTGATACAATTTTTAGAAAACTCTAAAGCAAACTATAAAGCTAACATACTCATACCTCAATGTCTCTACTGTCTCTAGAGGGGCTTTTCTTGGGATTCTTTCATGACTTAAGCACGTTTTTCTGTGCTTTCAGACAAGATCAGGCATGTTGAGGGTGGTGTGGCTGTAGAATTTCTGTGCTTTTAATCTGAAAATGTGTCTCACTTTTAATGAAGAGCCCCAGTAGTTCATGATACTTGTTACTGTTGTTATTGTTAGTGTTGGTGACCAGACAAAAAAGGAGAAGGAATAGCAAGATCAAGCACATTCCAGTATCTCCAATACCTCAAGCTAAATATGCATCTGGAATAACTTCCAAAACTAGAGAATTTTAGAAGGCAGATCAGTTTCTTACCAAAACACAGAGATATGCATCTCTGTATAACCAATAATTTATAGGCATTGTTAATATGAGAATTTATTGACCATGTGACTCCTAACGAGAGACACGACAGGCACTTGGTTACTCTGCTAGGTTAGCTGTGGAAGTTGTACATGGATGGGAACTGTAGGCAGCTGAGGCCTTTGCCTGAAGGAGGATTAGGGTAAGTGGTAAGGAAAGACAATGAGTGATGTTCTCTTATGAGAAAGGGACTGCATCGAATAGTAGGCACCTTAATAATAAATTTCTTATCAACCAAACAATGGGAAAGGTGGTCTGACTCCTAAAGAAATTTGACTCTGAAATAATTTACTACAGGTTCAATGAGAAAGACTGATATGAAAAATGTATTTGAGGAAAGAAGGAGAATTTTTTGCAAAGTGTGAGTTTGCTTTAATTAAAAAGATAAAGCATGGTTATACAATATGTTAAAATTTTTTATTGTTATTCTTAAGAGTCGTCACTTTTACAAATCATTTATGGACTTTTAAAAAAAATCGTGTTTTCTGTGTGTGTGTGATTGCTGTTGAGTGATAGAACTGTTGAGAAGTTTTAGTGATTTTTATAACTTCCTGTCTTACTTTAGTTCAACATAAAATATAAATATTTTATAATAGATATGTATATGCCAACGAGTGGATTATTTGGATCAAACATTAGCCCTCTTACTTGTCTGAGGTACATCATACTGATTTCCAGCGAGGCTGTACTAATGTACCCTTCCCCCGGCAATGTGTGAGGGATCCTTCTCCCGCACATTCTTCACTAGCGTCGGCTGTTTTCTGTGTTCTTGATGATAGTTATTCTGACTGAGATGAGATTCAATCTCAGTGTAGCTTTTATGTACTTCTTGGCTAAAGATGTTCAATAATTTGTCATGTACTTGTAATTATTTATCATTTACTCTTTCTCTCTTAAAAAGTCTGTGTTTAGCTCATCTGCCCATTTATTGACTCAGCTCATTGCTTTCACAGTGATACATTTAAGAGGAGCTGAAAAGACTTTCCCCCATTCTGTAGCCTATCCCTTAACTGTGATGCTTGTTTCCTTTGCTATGCAGAAAATTTTTTAAATTTTATATGCAACCATTTATTGGTTCTTCTTATTTCTTCCTGCACTATTGTAGTCCTATTCAGTAAGCCAAAAGTGATAGGGTCCAGATGCAGTGCATAAGGATGAGAATACACTATAATTTTTTACGAGTCTGCCTTTCATTCACAAAATTTTTGATCATAGTTCTTAAAGACAGTCATTCAAGAGGATTTCCAGAATGCTTCAGAAAGTGGAAAGAGCCACAGGTAAGTATGCTGTAAATGAGGGGAAGTATTTGGGGGGATATTAATGATAATGTGTTTTTTACTATAATCAGTATTTTGGAAATTTAAAATCACCAATATTCTGACCACCCCTTGTGTTTTTAAGCACGTCAGTCTGTATTTTCATTCCTAAGAATTTTAACTGATTGGCAAGAACTGATGCTTAATTTCCTCAGGAAAAATCTGCCTTTTTGAGCCAAAAGGGTGTAGACACTCACGGCCCTGAACTCCTTGCCTGTCTAAGCAACCGTGTCCTCGAACTTGGTCATGGAGTCTGCTTGCACCTACTGAGGACCAGGCCCACAGTCTATGGGCTCTGTGAAAACGCTATGAGGAAAAGACAAGTTTTGAAATAGTAAATGAAAAAAAATTATATTGATTGCCTTGAATGCCAACATATTTTTTTAGAAATGAATGGTTTGTGATATCTTGAAGATATTGATAAAGATATTGCCAAATGTACAATGAGAAATGCAAATCTGCTCTTTCAGTTTTCTGGTGAGTACAATAAATTTTAAGCCATCTGCATGATACTTATAATTTTAGCTATGGAGAGTAATAGCACTTAAGCTGAAAACCCTAAACTTTGCCCAGTGTTTCCTCAGAATTATTAATTGGTCTAGGTTTGGCACGCCAGTAGAGTTCACATGAAACTTAACAAAGGCTAGCTAAAAACTTGGCATTTGTCCTTGGAAAAAAATTCATCTTGAGTTTGCTTAAAGATCTCTGAACCTCAGAAAAACTGTCAGTGACCCTTCCTATAGTGAGGTGGTTTCTAGTGATATCTGAAACCAAGAATGTTTTGTGAAGGGCTTGGGTTTCATTTGGAAAGCCATATTTAATCCTAGGTGCTGCCTAATGAGTTAAAAGGCTAGTCCTCCTTGGGTCCTCATAAGGACAATGGCTAGGTGTAAAGTCTGTGACTTTCGCTGCAGAGTAAAATGACACCTCTTAATTGGTTATTTAAAAATGCCTCATATAGATTGTTAAGTATTCTTTCTGTGTGTAACTTCTTCTGTTATCTTTGCTATCTAAAGAAACCATGTATTATGTGTACTATTTTAAAGTTATGGGATGATCTCAGTTAAATAGAGTTGATTATTGTAACAGATAAATACTGCACACTCTAGAATTCTTTTATGTAGTTTGAAAACCAGAGCATTCTATGTTGACATGTTTTCAGCCATGTGAAGCCAGGGAAAATCCTACTCGGTCATAACTGAGTGGTCTGCAAGGTGTTCAGTGGGGCCTAGCACATTGGCTGTCTTTCCCCTTAAATGACAGAGGCCACAGTGACCCACAGGACACACTGCCCTCTTGCAACCAGGAAAATAGGGAAAATAAGCTGGTAGCTACTGGTATTAAAAAACAAAATATTTACAAAACTGCCATAAGCAACAACACCTGGAGATGATTCTCAAGAAAGCTAAGCATTCTAAAAAGTAGCTGAATAACCTAAATTGGGGTAACCTTCCTTGCTTTCCTTTTTAAATCCTTCAGAGGCTGTTTTAGTTTAATGGAGACTTTAAAATTTTGTTATGAAGATTTTTTTACTTGTAATTTTTAGCTGCTTTTTTATTTTTTTAAAAAAATTATTTTAAAAATGAAAGAAGGAAAAACTATTAACAGACAGACATCCATTTACAAAATAGCATAAGAACAACACAAGCAACAGAGAGTTACAGACAAAGCAGTAGGAAATCATCAACGGCTGTTGTATTACATATTGATATCTTCACAGTGGTTTCTCAGGAGAACAAATAGAGACGTGCAAGAGTGATCAAATAATTAATCTTTAACTGTTCCTTTCAGTAAAGTGATAGAAGTCAGTAGTTCAACTATGTTAGCTGTCTTGCACATACATACATACATAATTTCCTTTTATACAAACATAATTTCCCTTTTTTTCTTTCTCTTTTCACTTACCCCAGTTGCTCTTTATATTTGAGCATGTTCCTTTCAGTTCACAATGTCTGTCATACCTCCAAATTCTTATTCACTCTTTCAGGTTCTTCCACTAGTGAGACATTATGTTGCTTACACATGGAAGTCTCATTTATTTCATTTATGAGTATGGTCTCTAGTTGTGACCATTTATCTGTAAAAGCCTCGAATTTATCTTTCTTTATATCTGAGTAATATTCCATTATATAAACGTACCACAATTTTTTTATCCATTCCTCAGTGGATTGACATTTGGGCTGTTTCCACAATTTAGCAATTACAACTTGTGCCATTATAAATATGGGTGCACATATATCGCTGTGATATGATGTTTTCAGATCTTCCGGGAAAATACCCAGAAGAGGAATAGCTGGGTGGAATGGTACCTCCAGACTTAGTGTGCTGAGGAATCTCCAAACTAATTTCCACAGTAGTATCACCAATCTGCATTCCTACCAGCAGTGGAAAAGAGTTCCTATTTCTCCACAGCCTCACCAGCATTTGTTATTGGTTGATTTCTTAGTGATAGCCATTCTTACTGGGGTGAAGTGAAATCTCAGTGTTGTTTTAATTTACATTTCATGAATGACTAATGATGTGGAACATTTTCTCATGTGTTTATTTGCCATTTGTATTTCTTTATCTGAGAAGTGTGTGTTCATCTCAGATGGCCATTTTTGGATTGGGTCTTTGAACTGGGGAGGGAGCTGATGTTTTTTAATTCTTTATATGTTCTAGATAGAAGACCTTTGTCTGAGTGACAGTCAGCTACAATTTTTTTTCCAGTTTGTAGGTTTTCTTTTTACTCTGCTGGTGATTTCTTTAAATGTGCAGAAACTTTTCAGTAGGATGAGATCCCAGTTGTTGATTCTTTGAAGTATTTTCTGTGAGGGGTGAGTCTTGTTCATGAAGTCTCTGCCTACCCCTATGTCTTCAAGATTTTTACCTACTTTCTTTTCCAATAGATTTAGTGTTTATACTGATGGTTATAAGTGATATGTATTGGCTTATCTTTGCCATGTTGTTATCCTGCTATTGGTTCCTCTTGTTTCCCTCTGCTTAATTGCTTGCTCTGCTTGGTGTTTCCTTTCTGTTGTTGTTCTTAAAGTTGTGGTCTTTTTTGTCTCTTTCTAGAATGTCTTTTAGAACTCTTTGTAGGATTGGTTTGGCACTCATGAAGTTCTTCAGTTGATCTTCATGATGGAAATATTTTATTTCTCCATTAATTTTGAAGGATAGTTTTGCAGGATACATCAGTCTGGGTTGGAAGTTGTTTTCTTTCAGGACCTCAAATATTTCACTCTAAGCTCTTGATTTGATGGTTTGTGTTGAGAAATCTACCGTGATTCTGATGGGCTTCCTTTAATAGGTGATCTGTTTCTTTTCTCTCACAACTTTTAATAATCTGTTCTTTTGTTGAATTTCTGGGATCTTGATCACTATATGTCTGGGTGTAGATTTATTTTGGTTATGGCTAGTTGGAGTTCCATATGCTTCACTTGCCCAGATGTCCAATTCATTTCCCATGCTTGGGAAATTTTCTGCTATTACTTAGCAAATAATTTTTTAATATCATCTGTGCTGACACCTGCTGTTTCATTGATACCTATTAATCTCACATTGCTTTTATTTGCTTTGTCTTGCAGCTGTTGAACTGTTATTTCTTGGTTTCTTGTTATTTTTAAAAGATCCTTCCTTTCATGGTCATTCACAGCAATGTGGTCTTCAAGGTCTGAAAATCTATGTTCAGCTTCATTCAAGCAGTTTTGTCAGCTTTCAGTGGAAGTTTTAATTTCCTGGATATCTGTGTGAATCTGCTTTATGCATTCTAGTCCTTATACTGTTCATTCAAGTTTTCCATTAATTTACTATGCTCCTCTACTTTTTTTCTGTGTTTTCTTTAGATAAACTAAGAAATTCTTTTTATTATTGTTGTCATTTCTGTTTTTACCTCAGAGATTATTTCTGAGCTGATATCCTCTATGACTTGTCGGAGTTGTTTCTTTATTTTAGTGCTGTCATTTCAGAAATTTCAGGTGTATGACTTCCAAGCTTATCTGTGTTGATATCTCCTGGACTTGTTCTGGGAAGGGTAGAGGTCTGAGATTGCATTTTGCTCCTTCATTTTGTCATTTTCAGAGATGCAGAGGTTCCATAGAGCTCAGCATCACTCCTAGGATGATGTCATAGAGGCAGGGCTAGGACCCAAGGTCCCTGGTGCCTGGTGTAACTACCTCAGTGGTGTGTGTGTGCAGGCAGGGTGTGATCCCCAATGCTCTCAGAGCTGTCTGTGGTTCATCTTGGCTCCCACTCAGGGGTTCCCAAAGCTCTCCAGGTTTCAGCCCTGTTTCCATTGGAGTTTAGTAGTGGTTGAGTGGTGGTCACCATGTCTCTATATTTTACCACTACCCGACCCAGTTCCCACACCAGTGTGTGGGGGGAAGTATGCATTTACTGAGGCCCCTGAAGCTGTCTGAGTTTCAGTTTAGCTCACCTGAGGGAGGAACACCCAAAGCCCTTGAGGTTGTCTGGGGCTCCCTTTGGCTCCTGAACTAGTGGGGCCGAGGTAGGGCTGGCTCACCAAGTTCCTGAAGCTTTCTGAGGTGCAGCTCAGCTCTGACTGGGGAAGAGGAGAGGAGAGGAGGGACGGGCAGTGGCCCCCAGGGTCTCTAGAGCTGCCTGGGTTTCTGCCTGGTACCAAACTAATGTGTGTGAGGGGGGACAGCAGCTTACCAGAGTTTCCAAAGCAGTCCCGAGGTACAGCTCAGCTCTGTAAGGGGAAACGGGAAGGAGCGGAGAGGTAGGGAGTGGACCCCAGGCCCCTAGCGCTCTCTGGGTTTCTGCCTGGCTCCAGAGTCTTGTGTGGGGGATGGTAGCAGCTCATCAGAGTTCCTGCAGCTGCCCGAGGTGCAGCTCAACTCAGATGGGGGAAGCGGGGAGGACGGGAGGGATAGGGACTGGACCCCAGGCCCCTAAAGTCATCCAGATTTCTGCCTGGTCCCAAGCTCATGTGTGGAGGTGGTAGCAGCTCACCAGAGTTCCCAAGGTGCAGCTCAGTTCTGATGGGGCTTTTGTATCTCATATTCTTAGATAAAATGACTAAGATTTTGATATTCTTTATGCTCCTAAATACGCTTTGATATCATGGCTTTAGGGTACATTTATTCCTATTTTACAAATCAGTAGAAAAAATTTTAGGAAGAGAGATAAGTAAGATGATAAAATGTAATCATTTTCTATATTTTAATTTCATAATTACAGCATAATATTTTTCAGTCTGCTCATCAGTCAGTTGTATAGGTCACTATATCAGCCAGTAACTTTTAAAATTCCATTTGCTCTTGCTCTATTCAACATGCTTTACTTACAAACTGTTACTCATAGCTGTCTAATTTGTGGAGTGTAGCTAACTGACATATATTACAATATGGTGGCATAATTTCCTAAGAGATAAAGTTATTTCTAAGCTATGTCTCCAGCCCTTTTTCTGGTTACATCATTGTATTATAGAACTTGAGGATATTTGCAGGAATGGAAAACTTGTTCTTCGAGGAAAACATAGGAGGTGAATGATATATGAAGAGATCTTGCATCGAAAAGAGACAAGGCCTTTAACTTGCTTTTGATGAAAAAGATTCCTTAACAAAGAAGATTAGGTCTGTCAAAGTGTCAAAGTCAATGACATTACCATTACCTCTTGCTATAGGAATGATCAAAAATGATTTCATTTTAGAATAATGTAAATACATCCAATATGCTATCACTAAACTAGACAAAGATTTTTTTCTTTTCTCATTTTGTGCAGGTAAATTTGCATCTCCTTAATACATATTATCATTTTTTTCCTTTGAGTATATAAAATGTGAATCACGGTTGATAGAGGAAGTCCAGTTCACCAAGAATATCAATACCACACAGCTAATTTTATTCAAGAAAAAACATGCAATGCTGGGTCATACAGGGGGCAGGACTTACAAAAGACAGTGATTCAAGAAGTTTGACAAGGGAATACTTTGTTTAGTGGACTCTGTCTTTGGTTGGTCTTGAAGCAAGTTACTAATGTGCATGTTTTGGAATTAAAGACATTTAGGGAGAATTAATTTTAAGAAAGTTTTCTGCCGTGTTTTTGGTTGCTATTGCTGCTATTTCCTTTTGTCTATACGATTTTATAAGAACAGTCAAAGTATATAATTTAGTAAGTCGCTTTATGCAGGAAACTGAATCTAGAAAGGTTTTATAATATCCCTTCTCATTCACAAAGCAGGATTTTGAGACAGGTACTGTTCTTATTTTCTCTCCAAATATGAATAAGCTAATGTACAAAGAGTTAAAAACATGATGTAAGAAGATATGATTTGTAAGTTTCAGAATAACCTTGCTATTTTAATCCTCAAGATTTTACATAAATGTGGTCTCAAAGAGATTGTGCTCTGGAGCTGGGCCCTTGGATTAAAAATCAAGTGTAGTAAACTGTCTTGTTATGTACCTCACATAGATACAATTAAAAGTAAAACTAAAAGGTACTGCTCACTGTTAACTACACCCCTTTGGGTAAGTTACTTAACATTTCTTTGTCCCAGCATACTCAATTTAGAATAATAATTACTTAACACATGCAAATGATTTAAGGCTAACACATAGAAAATGCTTAATAAATATTAATTATAATGCTAAAATTTCTTCATTTTATTATGGATTCAGCCTACTGATTCAATAAACTGCATAAATACAAGCATCCAGACTTTTATAGTTGCAATATTTCCAGAAAGACTTGATTCTGCTCTAGATACAATACATGACTTATCCTTTTATTCTGAAGAAGAGATTCTGTGCTTTCTTCGATAACATAAAATGTCACTTTCCCATGCCACATGCAAATGTTTTACTTCGAAAGGCCAGATCTAAAGGCGATGTCTCACTTGATTCATCTGGACATATTTTAATGAGGACTGCTTTGCCACGCAGGCTGAGTTGCTCTAAGGAGTACTTCTCTCTCTCTCTTTTTCTCTCTCCCTCAGCTGAGCATAACTGCACTTCTTTTACCTCCTTTTCTGTGTGCAGGGTACAGGCGTGGTAGGAGGAAGATGAAGTAGCAAGACCAGATGCTGTCACGGTACAACTAGTACCATGAAAAAGGACGAGAAAGGGTAGCACTGCAGATGTAAAGGCGAGCGGAAGCATCTGCAGATGCAAACATAACAGAAGTGATGTGCTTGGCTGTCCCGGAGAGTTGTTCTGAGTTACAGAGATCAAAGTTAAAAAACATCATCAGCAATTTGAAAAAGAATGAGAATATTGGAAAACAGACTTAGGTGGCTAGAAATGAAACACATAGTGATGAGTGGCTGGAGGAATCAAGGTATAAGAGGTGAGCAGTTTTCTCTAATCACTGCTTAGGCCACTGTCTTCTGTCACGAAGTTGCTGATAGGTAGCTTTGCGAAGCCATCCAGCATGTAGTGGCACGATCACAATAACCCTGAATAATAAATTCTTTATGAAATTTGTTAGAAATTGCAAACATCATTCATATTTTGTCTCATTTCTATGAAATCATAACTATCTTGTATAGCTGAGCAGTTATAGAACTTTCAGAGCAGTTAATAAACTGAGATCAGCACCTTATTAGTAATAGTATTATAGATTATCATTCTTTCTATTTCAGATCTTTCTGATCAATGTTTTTTTATTTTTAAAAAAATAAAAGTACAAAAACATATTAACAAACAGACACCAATTAGCATAAAAAATAGTACAATCACAACTGATCTACAGACAAGGCGGCATGGTCTCAACAGTGGTTATTGATTTATCCATTGATATCTTTGAAGTGTAAATATATGAACCCATATACAGACATGCAAAATTGGTCAGACAATTAATCCTCTCAACAACAGAAAAACACAAAAACCAAAAATCCAAAGACAGAAAACAAAACAGGCAAACAACAGCAACAACAACCAAAAAAAACCACCAATAGTTGCTGCTTTGCATATTGATATCTTCAAAGTGTGTGTTCAGGATAACACATACAGACATACAAGATTGATCAAATAACCCGTCATCAATTATTCCTTAGCATTAAGTGATATAATACAATAGTAGAACCATGTTTCTGATCAATGTTAAAAATGCTTTTGAATGATTGGTCAATCTATTCCACGTGCTGATTGTGAGGCATATATGATGAAGTTCACTCAGGGAAGATTTCACAGTGCTACCCACTCATTAGCTGGCATTGAACACGAAAAGGCTATTTGGCATACACATGATAAAGGACAAAGATACTAGAAGTGACATGGCTTTTTGTACCTAAAGAGTTGGCCTGAGTTGGAGAGATTAAAGTTAAAATACATTATCACCAATTTGGAAGAGAAAATCCATGTGTTGGGAAGTGGGATGGAGTCACAGCCAGCTAGAATCAGAATGCACATTGAGGAGGGGTTGGAGGAATCAAAGTAGAAGAAGGAAGTGGCTTTCTTTGTGCACTTACGCCTTTGTCTTCTGCTTGCCTTTGAGGTTGTCAGGAGAAAAATTTATAGAAATGTTGGTAAAATGGATACACCATGTCTTGGCTGTTATTTGAATAAGTTGTAGACATCATTTTAAAAATTAGCAAGATATTTTTCTTATGCATTTATATCTAGAAACAAAGGGCCAGTGTAAAGCTTGCCAAGTATGGAGGGGAAAATAAGCAACTAGAAAACAACCCATGTAACACCAGAGCACATGAACGAAAGAACAGAACAGAGTGAGGTGAGGAATGTGAATATAAAGTGATACAATGATTTAATCAAACATGCGATGACCCACCGTAGTTGATGAAGAAAGTAACGTGCTTTCATACAGTACCCACTTCTGGGCACAAGACTTAGCAGCAAATGAACATCCGTAGATTCTCCCTCTCTCCTCTATGTTCCTCTTCCTAACTTACAGAGTAAAACAAAAGCTTTCATGCATCAAGGGAAAATTGTGAGAGGAAAATGTTGGCTCTCAGACAGTCACAGTTGCTGCTGGCCGTGCACATTTCACAGCTTGGTGCTGAGCTCTGCGGCTGCCAAGTATATCTCAAGAGTGACTATAAATGCTGCTGGCCCAAGTGGAGTAAGGGATCCAGAAGGCTGAAACAGTCCATGAACTGACTGCCAGCAGGGAATGGGGGCCATGCCAAGCTCTGATGGAATGACTCCCCTGTGACAATTCCTACTCTAATCACACCCTCCTCCTGCAGAGGCCAGGCAGAGACTAGGAAAGCAACTACTGTGAGTCAGCGTCCTGAAAGATGGATAGTTCCGCGGAGAGCCCAGCTCGGCAGTTGTCAGAGTTGGGTTAGAGACACGCGTGCTCCAGCAGGGTCTGCCTGAAAGGGCCGTCTCGGTTAACAGATGGGAGAAAGACAAATGTTTCTCCAGAAATGTGCCCCATGCTAAATAATGATGGGATTTTAATGAGCTATAGCAGGAATAAAATGCTTTAAAAATAGCATTTTGAAAAGTCTCACTGGGCAGGGCATACATAAATATATAAAGTAATACAGAGAGGAAATGACTTTTTTTAGACCTTGTTAAATATATGAAAATAAATCCAGCTCAAGTTCAATGTCTTGTAATCAACTTTAAAGTATTCAAGTATCCGTATTCTCAGAGTTTCCTCTTCACTCTCTGACATTCTTTTTCTGTGTATTTCAGTTTCAGCTGTCTTATGCCCTGATACTAGGCATAAGGCTATTAAACCACATTTAATTCCTGAAGTATCAACTGCATGCTGTGTAGCAAGCTTAGCAGTGTGACCAAGACTAACATTGAATTTATATTAAACAATGGGGATGTGGGGGTGGGAAAGGCATTTTTCAGCTTAAATCTCAACCATGAATTAGCTGCTCCCCAAATGAAGTTTTTCACATTAGAAAATAGAAGTGCAAAAAGCAATGGCATAGTCTAAGGTTACAGGAGAAGCTACTCTTGGATGGGTTTGCCTCCTGGCAAGATGATGTTCATCTCTTATTTCATAAAGCTGCCCTCTTTACCTTGTTAATTTCTATCAATTTTTTTCTTATAATTTTAATTGCAGATGTATACAAATATAACAGCCAGTCACTACTTCACTTCCACAAAATATATATATATGTATATGTATATATATATATATATATACACACACATATATATGTATATATATCATTTAAAGCTGTTTCAAGAATTATACTAAGAGAAAAACAACCTCCAAGGAATAAAAGACATTTTAAACAAGCAAATATCCAAATGGTGAATGTAAAAAATGGAAACTGGGGAACAAAGAGCAAGGAATTTTAAAAGAGATTCTGACTTGGGCTCCAATAAACGATTTGGAAGTAAACATCTATGTTCGTCAGGAGGTAAAATATTCATGATGTTTCCGTGAGGCAATCGAATTGTAAGGTGAGCACAGTGTGACTCCCTTGTTGTTTTTTATGAAACCCTCATCAGTGGCCCCACTCAGTATTGTGATAAACATGCTGAGCTAAACCTGTGCTTCTCAGTGTCCAGTTTGCAGAACTGTTGGCTCTTCACTGGGCAAGTATAGAGAGTAAATGGTTAGAAATTTCATAACAATCCAAGTGAGTACTTTTATGTCTGCTTCATCAAATGATCATTTTGGCTTGTGTTATATGTGTTTATTAAAATTTACATTTTTAGGGGCTCATTTGTATGACACTTTACAAAATTGTCAATTCATAAAGGGTGGACAACAAAAAGTCCTTTATCTATATATTTTTTAAAGATGAAAGAATGAAAACATATTAACAAATACATAGACACAAACAAAACAACATCAAAACAATAAAAGTGATACAGAATTTCAGCCAAGGTGATAGGAAGTTAACAATGGTGGTTGTATTACATTGTTATCTTCATATTGGTTACTCATAAACAAATATAGGCACATAAGATTGATCAAACTATTAAACATTAACTGTTACACTCAATAAAGCTATAAAAATTAGTCATACCATTTTCTTTGCTCTCTTGTGTATGCCTATATACATATTCTCTCCCTTCTTTCCTTTCTCTTTTCTGTCATCCCAGTTGTTCTTTCCTTTTGAGCAGTTTCTTTTCCTTTCACACTATCGATTGTACCTTTTAGATTTTATTTACACTTGCGGGTTCTTACATTCGGGAGACTATATGATGTTTACACATGTGTGTCTGATTTAGATTAAAAAAGCTTTAGTCTAAGTCCTTTGCATAATGCTAATTTACTAAGACAGTATTCTTGTTGGGCATTTCAGTTACTTTGTATGTGTGCATGCTGAGTTGAAAGGGTAATATTTATAATGTGGTGATAGCCTTGGAAGGGGTTTTAAAGAACACAATATCTACACGTTGGTCAGCTTTCCATTGCTGAGACCAAATACCAGACACACAATTTAAAGGAGAAAGAGTTCATTTTTGTTAATGGCTTCAGAGAGTTCAGTCCATGGTTAGTTGGCTCCTTTCAAAGCAGGAGCATCGTGGTGGGAGAGCTTGATGCAGGAATTCTGTTTACTACATGGTGGTAGAAGCAAGGTGTACAGACCAGCCCGCAGAAAGGAAAGGGCAAGGGGCCAAATATAGACCCCAAGATGACACTTTTGTGGCTTCTGAAATACACCAGACCTGTCCTTTGGTAATCCTTTGACTGGACGATGAGCAGATCAAGCAGACAATTAAGACTGACTGTCACAATGTTATTCCTTGGGCTGTTCCCTAAGGGACTCAAACGTGTTGAGGGTAAAAGTAAAAAGGACACAAAGTCAGCAGGCCTGAGGCGGTTGTCAGTGCACCAGTGATTACGCCTTGGGAAACCCTCCGTCTCCCTACATGTACCCGTACTACAGGGACACTGTATTTTGCGAGGTGGAAAAGCTTCATTCACAGCATTTGAAATAGCAACATAAGTGCACAGTGGATATTACCGTTTTCTAGGTGTAAATTGGCTTTACTCCTTTTTCAGTAATCCGAAATGACCTTTTAATAATATCCCCTTCTTCCCCCCTTAGGTCTCCTCTTCTCTCTCTTTATGCGTGGCCTGCTGTTTATGCTTTAATTCCTTCTCAATATCAGTGTCAGGTTTTTGAGAGTAAGAGAATAATGGACTTAAATTTTTATTACTAACTCTAAATAAATTGGAAATAGATAGCCAATTCCTGAAAATGCCACACATATTGCATAGATTCACATTTGTAGGTCTATACATATAGAGAAACATATATTTTAATACTGTTCAACTTTCCTAAAACAAATTTTGCTTCTATGTATATTTTAATATTTTCCAATATCCTTAAAACCTCAATTTCGTCCATGTGAACAAAATAAGTACGTATTAAATGAACAAGTTACAGAAGAGCTTACAGAGGATGTTTTCTCATGTGCGATCAGTCTCGCTGTTTTAAAAATCCTTGGAGAATATTTGTAAATATCCACAATAACATTATGAAAAGAAAGTAGAAAGCAACAAGATAACAAAGGTAGCAAAATTAGTTTTTAAGATAAGAACCATTCAATGTCAAGTTAATGAAAGTGGATCCAGAAATTTTATCTATTTTGATGGAGCTACAAAGATGAGATCTGTGTTCTCATCTTTGTTTTATACAATTTGCAAAAGTTTTCAGTGCTACTTTTTATTTCAGGTCAACCAAGATCTATTTTTCTGTAAATATTCAAACTATCTCTAGGACTTGAGGGCAAAAATTCCCAAAGAAATAAAAAATAATTCAGTAGTTTTTATAAGCAGCCCACTTTAAGGCATGATGCTCCGCTCCTGCTAGAAGTTTTAAAGCTTCCTCTTAAGACACTAAATACGTCTTCTACACGGGCATCTCAGTTCAGTTACAGTCTCCCTAAGGGTGTAGACATGGTGGTCTTCTCATGTTTTGGGCACAATGGTTAGTACCTTCCTCTGAGATGAGGCATTTTAATAACTCTGCTGAATACAATGACTTTGCCAAATGAAAATGTGGCTAAAAAAGCAATAGAGTATTAACAAGAGGTGGTAAAGGTTATTATACGCCAGAGGTATCTTTGGGCAGTCAATTACTCATGGAAACTGTGGATTTTCTGAGCATTCCTTACCAGTGAGGAATTCTTAGTTTCCTCTATGTGCTAGAGCTCTTAAATGTCTCAGAAATAGGACATAGGTTTATAAGACCCTTAGAGATTATCTAAGCATTGTCTCCAGGAAAAAGCACATTTTAAGTTAAATAGGTAATTCATAAGGCATATATTTTAACTTGAAATTCCCCAGAGAAGAATTCTTAGGCTGACACCAGTACTGTTTCCAAGTAGCTATACACAGCTGTCATTATGAAAAAGGCGGATCTGCTGCTGGTGGACTCTGTGCGTGCACAATAGTAACTAAGTGGGGAAGTCATTTAAAGAAAGTCAAAAATCGTGAAACCACCATAATATTTGTGGTTTTATTTGACAATTAGTTTTCCAAGTTCCAGGTTTGTTGCTACTATTCAAGCAAGAGTGTGAGGTTAAACAGCCAAAAAACCTTTAGAATTAATCATTAATTAATATTGTCAAAGTCTGCATAAAAAAATTTTGCTCCATCATTTAAGAAAGCTTTGTTTCAAAATAGTGGGCTCAGTATACAGGCATCAGTAAAGATGAATTAGACTGCATAAAGAAATGGAGATAGTTGTTGAACTGTATTTACAAGTTTCTTCTTTGTACATTTTTCTATGATTATATTTCAAGGCCAGCCTGGACCACATGATGGGTTCAAACCAACCTGAACTATGAAGGAAGACCTTGTCAGTGAATGAATGAATGAATGAATGAATAGATAAATGAATGAATAAATAAATTCCCAAAGAAACAAGGTATTGTGAGACCCCAGTTAATTTTTTGCATTTTATTTAAAGTTTTAGTTAAAATAACAGTATAAGTATGTGTCACATTAGAATGTTGCAGATGATCTTACAATAGAAAGCAAAACTTTCCCTTTCATATATACTCTTGGTACTGTACTGCTCCTCAGGGGAAGCTAATATATATATATATCAGTTAAGAAATATATATGTAAGCTTTTATATATAAGCTTTCTTATATATATGTATATGTATATGTATATATAAGCTAATATAAGCTTATATATATATATATATATATATATATATATATATATTAGGTTTTTTGCAGTTATACCTCTACAACTATATGTTGTTTAGTAAGTTTTACTGATTTCTCTTTTAAAGTTGAAGATTCACCTTACAGATCCAGCCCTCTATCTTATCTAACCTTTTCCTATTTAATAGTCATTTTAGTGCGATAGTTATTTTTCTCTTATTTCTCTAAGTTTAAGCAATTATAAATATTTTATTTTCTAGTCCATCATATATGAGCAAATTCTTAATTTACAAAACAAATTGATTATTAACCTTATTTTGAAGGGGAATTTTTCTTCTGTCTACTACCCAAGTTGCATGAAATTTTATACTATTAGGTTGGTAATATTTATGTTCAATTCTGCATTCTAAATCTAACCCTATGTATTTGACCTCTAGAGTCACTTTAAAGATGAAAGTCAATAAGCTAGCTAAGCCTTTATATGTATGTATACATCGATATATATATTATATATAGGTACATATATGTATATAGTACACAACGTAAATGATTGTATTTCCTTCTCAGAAATTTTGTCAGTTTTGGTACCTTTCATCTCTCAAGGGAGAATATTTACAATTATATTTAAACAAAATTTTTATTTATTCACTCATTTATTTATTGGTACTGGGAGTCAAACTCAGGACCTCCTTCTTGCCAAGCAGGTGATGTGTCCCTGAGCTATACCACCCTCCTCTAAATGGAATATTTTTATTACATTCTATTGTTTGCTTATACCCCTAAAATTTTAAAAAATTATTTACATTGTTTAAAATCAAATTTGATTTACATATATAGATATATGGACTTTTAAGTATTTAATGCATCCTAGAGTTTTATTGCTTTTATTTTTTCTTATTGAGATAAAATATATTTTCCTTTATTATAGCCCTAATATAATTCAGTTTCTTGCTGATTTATTTCTTGAAGTGTATTATGCCTTTCTGTTTGCAGATATTCTTAGAGACTATTACCTTACCCTTAATTTTGGAACACTGTTTTTTAGAGTTTGTATTAGAGAAATCAGGGTCATTCTTAAAACTAAATTTCTCTACCATTTACATGGTAGTATTTCATTTTCTTTACATGGTAGTGACCTTGCGGGGGAGCAATATGAACATTTTACATTTGAAAGACTTTTAAGACAGAAGTATCTCCAACATTGATGAGTCTGAGTCAGCGGCGTGCTTGGCTTGAATAAGGAGTGGCGAAGTCAATGTACCTGGACCAGGAGAGGAGCTGAGGTCAGATAATTTTTGGGTTTCCAGCCATCATTTCCCGCCGTCACAAAGTTTTGTGTGAGCTGGAGAGCCATGGGAGGATTGGAACAGAAAATGACACGATCTGACTTGCAATTTCTGTCTCAATTTTTGTGCTGTTTGGGAACAGACTATAGAAGCAAGGCAGGCACAGACATTGAAATGCAACATAATTTTTCCTCAGCTTGAAAGCATCAAGCAGCTGTATTTGAGCATTCTGCTTTGCTGATAAATTTGTTATATCTTATTTTCATTCTTATATTGGTAGATTTTTCATTACTGGGGTGCTTTTAGCATATTCCTCTTTATTCTTGTGCTCTGAAATAGAAAGATGTGTTTTGGATAATGACATATTCTTGAAAATTTAACTTGCTCGGCATCTCGTGAAGATCTTTTAATTTAAAGACTGTGTCTTTTCAGCTCTGAAAATTATTTTCTATTATTTCATTGAAAAAATTATTTTTTTCTCACTTTTCTGTATGCATTCTTCCCAGAAATGTTACTGGAAAATATATAACTTTCTGTTTTAATATTCTCTAGCTTTGATTTTTTTAACTTTTTATTTGGTACTGTGAATCAAACTCAGGATCTCGTACTTGCCAGACAGGTGCTTGTGTCACTGAGCAACATCCCCAGCCAGATTTTTTTTAAACTTTCGTTGGTACATGTTTTCAGTACCTAGTGACGACATTCACTGTAGGGAATTGGTACACACACAACACATCTCAATTCTCTTCTCCACTCGCTCTACCTCCTTTTATTTTCCAAAGTGGG
Source organism: Dinomys branickii (assembly GCA_004027595.1). Taxonomy (NCBI): domain Eukaryota; kingdom Metazoa; phylum Chordata; class Mammalia; order Rodentia; family Dinomyidae; genus Dinomys; species Dinomys branickii. Next base: position 100,013 of record PVLD010002242.1, read on the forward strand.
AATAGGACCAAAATGTATAATAGGTACTGGGAAACGGGAAGAAACTATTCAAATTGGAAGGGGAGCAAGAGGTGGGGGAGGGAAAGGAAGGAAGGGACAAGAAAAAATGAAAATAAAAGGAAAAAGGGAAACAAAGCTTTGGTAAGTAAGGAGGTGAGAACAAGATGAAGGGAGGAGAGGGCAACGGGAAGACAAGAAGAGCCAAGATACAAGTGCAGGTGCACACTCCTCGTGATGAATGTGACCACTATGCTTATCTAAAACGTACCAATTGGACAGACCTTATGAAGTTGATTATCGTATATACAGATTAAATACCAGACTAAGAGGCCAAGCAACATTCAACATATGTAAGACAATTGTTCTAAGTCAGGGTACACTTTTAGATACTTTATTCATTCTGGATTATAATACCTTTAGTTCTTTCTTTATCTTTTATTCTAGTACCTGTCTTTTATTTCATACTTTATATATATATATATATATATATATATTGAAGTTTTCATATAAGAAAAACCATGTGATATTTAAACTTGTGTTTGAGTTACTTACTTAACTATGATCTCAAGGTGTATCCATTTTCCTGCAAATGACTCAAATTTATCATTCTTTATGACAGAGTACTACTTCATTGCATATAAATACCACATTTAATCCATTCATCTGTTGATGGACATAAGTTCTGTTTCCAAGATTTAACTATTATGAATTGCACTGTTATAAACCTGGGTATGCATACATCAGAGTATAAAGATGTCCTTAACGCTTTGGGAGAATATAGCCAGAAGGGAATAGCTGGTCAAGCAGAATTTCTACTTTTAGTTTTTTTAGGTCTCTCTGTAATGATTCCATAGTGGTTGTATCAGTTTAAATCCCACCAACAGTGGGCAAAGTGACCCTTTCTCTCCACAGCCCCATCAACATTTGTTGTTGGTTGATTTCTTGATGGTAGGCATTCTTTCTAGAGTGAGATGGAATCTCAGTTGTTTAAATTTGCATTTTTCAAATGGCCAGTGATGTTGAATATTTTTTATGTATTTATTAGCCATTTATATTTCTTCATCTGAGAAGTGTCTACTCATTTCAGGTACTCATTTTAATTGGGTCTTTAAATTTAGGGGTCTAATTTTCTCAGTGTTTTATATATTCTAGGCATTAATCCTTTGTCTGAGGAGTAGCACGCGAAAGGTTTTCCCATTTTACAGGTTGTCTCTTCTCTCTATTAGTGGTTTTCTTTGATGGATAGAAGCTTTTTAATTTGATATGATGCTATTTGCTGATGCTTGGTATTATTTCTTATGTAGCCTGTGTTTTGTTCAGAAAGTGTTTGCCTACACCTATATCTTTGAGATTTTCACCTATTTTATCTTCTAACACATAAACTGTTTCTGTTATAATTCTTAGATCTGTAATCCATTTTGATTTTAGTTTAGTGCCTGGTGAGAGATATGGGTCTAAGTTCAACCTTTGGTATGTGAATACCTAGTTTTCAAAGCAACGTTTGTTAGGATATCTTTCCTTTAGCCAAGGGATTTAGCTTTTCTGTCAAAAATAACATAGTAAACTGTGCTTGGAGTAGTTTCTCTATCTTTTATTCTGTTAGATTGATTTTTTGTTTTTTGCCAGCACTGCTATTTTTTATCACTGTAGCTTTGTAGTATAATTTGAAGCCCCTGATTGTGATGACCCCTGCCGTGCCTTGTTGCCCACAACTGCTTTTGTTATTCTATGTCTCTTCTGGTTCTGTATGAATTTTAGGATTGCTTTCTCCAGTTCTGTAATGTTATGTATTTTGAACAAGGCATAGGATTTTAAAAGTGAATGAACAAATAAATGACAACTGTCTTGCTTACTTTTCTCTCATTGCTGAGACAAAACACCCAATGCCTAAAACTAAGGAAGGAAAGGTTTATTTAGCTCACAGTTTGTGGAGCTTTCAGTCCATACTCAGCTGGCTCCAAGGCAGAGTGGCACATGGCAGAGGGCAACAGTTCATGGAGGCAGAAAACAGGAAAAGCAACAAGAGCAATAGGGAGGAGCGGTGAACAAGCCGCTTTCCCTCCCTTATACTGTATGCAGGCTGCCCGCCCCCTGGCAGGTGTAGCACTCACACCCATAATCCCAGAATTGGACCATGAATTAATCAAATTCTAGAAGCTGCCCCATGACTGTATGAAGCTTTGGGAGACATCTAAACACAAACCATAACAAGAATTTTAAGCTTAATGGTATGTATGGCCTAACACATAAAATATAGATATAGTTTTGCATCTGTGATTATTACAACATATGGATATGAAAGAATTTATAAATCGTGCCATCAAATCTGAAGAGATTTGATTCTATATAAAATAAGCAGAGATTAACTTGCCAAGAAGTCCCAGTTTATGAAAGAGTCCATGTTTTATGTTCACTGGACAACTATCAGCATAGTACTCCTCTGCTTTAGACAACTGAGTGAATAACTGCAGAACTTAGTGACAGAAGTTAGAGAAGAGAAGAGGCAGGTGCTACCATCTAATGGAGCATAAAAATGGAACCAATTCTGTTTCCACTGATCAAAGCAAGCCAATACCTGTTCCTTAAATATCCATTTGAATTTTAGTTCTGGTCATAGGACTATTGCTATTAACTTTTAGCACAAAATATTCTTTGTACATGACTATACAGAGTTTTTTTAAAAATATGTTTTTACCCAGGCAATAGCTATATAAAGGAATACTAGAAGATATTTATATATGATTCTATCTTGTGGATAGAATTAAAGTTGTTTTAGAAATGATACTGAACTATTTCTAGGAAACAACTTAAGAGATTTGTTTTAAGTGATATTATAAATGGAGACAACTCTAAATCTTTTTTCATTTTTTATCATTATTCTCATAAAAATTCCATAAGTACATGTGTCTTAGTCACTTTCTTTGTGCTGAGACATGATATCTGACACCCACAACTGTAAAGCAGGAGAGGCTTATTTTAGTTCACAGTTTGTGGAGATTTTAGTCCACAGCTGGCTGGCTCCCCGCAGGATGGCATGGCAGAGGGGCATAACACGGCAGCTGGAAAGAAGACAGTGCTCAAGAGAGGGGCCAGGAGGAGAGAAAGGCACATCAAGACCATACTCCCAGCTACTGCCTCTTCCACCAAACCCCAACTCCCAACAGCAAGCCACCTAGACTGTCCCATTATCTAGTCACCTCCCAAATCCCTCACTCACGATGACAGGAAGATTTGATGGAACATCTAAACACAAACCACGGCAATGTGGTTTAAAAATGTTCTGTATCCTCTTTACTCTTATATCAGTTATTTCCTACTTCTAAATGGGGGAATGCTCCAGGGTGGATCTGCTTCACAGACAGCCACCTGGACTACTCCAGGTTGGGGCTCTTTATTAATTTACCTTCTTATAATATAGTCATCACCTTTACAACATGCATGTATATGCATCACTGTGTTGTTTGATATTATTAGATTTTTATCTTCATTATGTTGAGAATTAAGACAATGGCCACAAGTTGCTTTTAGGAACTTAGGCATCAATCTAAGGACGGAAACCAGATAAGGCGAGCAGAAGTGTCCTTGGCCTAAGTTGTGTCCTCAGGCACAGCTGATCCTCGACTGTAACCCAGGTGACAAGAGCACTGTAGTCCCAGACTTTTCAGACTTTATTACATCTTGCAGCAAACCTGGCTTGACATAGTGTTTCAAGTTGGCCTGGTCCTTTTGTTTTTCCTTATTCTTGTTTTCAAATAGTTTTTGCGTTGCTTTAAACTTTCTTAAATAGCATCATTTAAAAATTCTGTATTTTATAATTTCAGTATTTCCAGATTTCCTTGTTTTGTGATGGCTCCAGTCATAGTGACTCGTTCTCTTGTGTTTTACTGTAGCAGGGCACCCCCACGCACAGCCAGTATGCTTGTTCATTAGTTGCCCAGGTATTAGTTCCTGTTCCAGTTCTGGTTGCTCTTGTCTCTTAGAAATGGCTGGTCATTGTTATGCATAGCTGGTCACTAAGGTGTACATTGTATAAACCAGTACCCAGTTGACAAGCTGTTCTACCTACCTCTGTACTTCCTGCTTGCTTATCTCATATAAGCCCTAGACTCCCAGAGATCAGGGCCTGATATTCTGGGAATGATCCCATTTGGTGCCAATAGATATAAATAAATCTGCCCCCAAATCCTGTGTATGATTTCGTGTTTCTGTTTGCCATTGCATCTGGGGCATCAGCTGGGAAGTCCAATCATGCTGACCTCTTTGGTCACCAGTCTTGGCCCCCATGGATGGAGCAAGGACCTCTCCAGGTCCTGATGAGTAGGTATACCCTCAAGAGTTCTCAAGATCTGTCAGAGGTCTGAAGGAGGATTCCTGGCTCCCCACTCCAGCAGCTCACACAGACTCCAAAGGGAAGAGGACACAATCTGTCTGTTTGTCTGTCTATCTGCCTGCCTGTTTGATCCTGGTAAGACACCTGGGAGCACCCAGGTTAGTCAATCTGTCAGTTCTGTTCAGTTCAGGTGGAAGAGCTTGATCAACTCTTGTTGGTTAAGGCCATCCTTAAAGGAAGGTTGCAGTGTCTAACCTTTGAGTGTCTGCTGAATGATTGTGTGAGTGAGTGGAGCAGACAGCATAAGCAATAGGCTGCTCCATCTGTGCACCAAGACTGGCAAGCCTGGCTGTGGTGGCTGATTGGGCCCTTACCTGTGGTTCCATGGCAATCAACATATGGCATAGCAGAGGCCTCACCCTCCTTGGCTCAGTCATGTCTAAGGCCCCTTGAGAGGCATGACATCTGAATGTGGACATCTGCATGGTCTCTCTCTGAGGGGCACACTTCCTTTGTCTATTGCACTATTGTTCAAGGGTACACCACACCTATGTAAGGAGCCAGAAATGGAAGTCTCTGAAATGGAACCAGACTTCGCCCTACCTCAAAAAAAAAAAAAAAAAAAAAAAAAAAGGAAAAAGGGGCTCATTCTTCCTGAGAATTCTGCCTTTGCACCCTTATTGGCCTCTGTAGCTTCTGCTAACGCCTATAACTTCACCCCCATTCGCAATTTATCCACTTCCAGCCAGGTGAACTGGTTCCAGCTAGCCATTGCCTGCACTCGGCTACATAGGCCTCACTCCTGGAGATGCACCTACCTGGTCAGACCATATCATCTAACGCCTCCCTCCCAGATGGCTGTTAATAATTCCTTCTGAGTTTCACATTCTGACCGAGAAAAAATTGGACTTTCAGCCCTGACAAATGAGTTGCACCCTGTCAGGCCTGAGTAGACAGGACTGACTGAGCCCTATCAAATTGGTTTCCTGAAAGCCTGTGGTCATTCCAAAAATCAGGGGCAAACCTATGACTTTCCTGGTAAACAATGAAACAGAACTCTCGGTTTTCAAAGATTCCCTGTGTCGAAAGTTACCATCACCTGGGAAACTCAGACACTTCCTTCTCACCCCTTTTGCCAGGCACTTGCCTTCTGTGGGGACATCTCCATCACACCAAGCCAGCTATTCTCCCTCTCATTTAACCCTATACTTTCAACTTGTTTCCTCCCCAAGAGGAAGATGACTCCTGCGTCAGCCTGAGACAGACAACTGCAGTCCTGAAGTTTAGAAAACTCTCCTCCCAGAGATATAAACTAAGGACTCACCTCTGGGTCTTACCATCAACTATACCCCTCACCATGATCCCCTCATTGCTGTCAGCGAGCCACACATTAGCCTGATAGACTGTTAGTCATCCTGGGCAAGCGCTCCATGCTGCCAACAACATGTCTAGATTTAAAAGACGCCTTCCTCTGCTTTTTAGTTGTTCCCATAAGCCCCTCCGACTGGGAAAGTTCTGAGACAAAACACAACTAACTTGGACTCACTTGCCACAAGGGGTTAAAAACTCTGCCACTATTTTCAGCGAGGCTCTAACAACAGATTTGGCCAAGCCACCATCACCTTTTCTCCAAGACAGTCTGCTTCTCTGTCCCTCCTGCTCGTTGTTATGGTTCCCTGAGGAAAAATAAGACTGTTAAACTACAAAATACACCTCTTCTGCCTGTAAAGCCAGTTCAAGATTTCCAGGCTGCCAGTGTCACCACAATTGTCCTCCATATATGTTGCCTCTGTCTAGTCACCCACAGCCTGCTGGTACACCTATCTGGACCTAAAAAGTACCTTCTTTGGCCTTTGACTGGCTCCAGTCAGCCAGCCCTTCTTTGCAGAAATCCCAGTTCTGAACTCAAAAGTCAAATGACCTGAACTGAACTTCCCAGATGTACAAAATCTTGTTTCCTCTTTGAAAATACACTTCTGATTAATGATCCTGCTGGAAAGGCAGGGAAACTCTGCTACAATATCTGACATAAAAGAATCTCCACAAATTTCCTGGAGTTGCTGGTTTCCATAAAATCTGGATAAATGAGTTCACGGAAGCATTAGTGCTAACTCAGACTATCAGCCTCTAAGAGTTCCCAGGGGCCTGTCCATGCCATGCTGCAACAGCCACTGTCCTTCTCATCAAGAAATCTGACAAGCTCACCTTAGACTAAAACCTAACTGTCCAGGTACCACATGCTGAACTGGGCTAAAGAATGGGCACCCTGGCAAATGCTGAGTATACTCTATTTATGGATGAGAGTAGCTCTGTTAAGAATAAAGTCCAACAGCCTAGATATGCTATGGTTACCTTGGAGAAAACTATTTTGGCCAAAACTCTCCTGCAGAGATGATCTGCATGGCAAACTATTTCCTGTTGCTATTTGGAAACCTGTCACTGATACAAAATAATCCAGTCCAGAGGCCTAAGCCCCCTCCAGGGATCAACTGACTGAACCAGAAAAACTTTATCCAGTATTCTTGGAAGATCAGAGCCCAACCTGCACCCACCATTTGTTCTGCAATCTCAAACCTAAGCATTGGCACCCATACCCTTGCAGCCAGCTCAGGCTTCAGAGTCTGTGTCAATGGCCCTGACCTCATGCATTATAGTGGACTTTCCCCATTGAAAGATACATAGATAGATAACACAGAAATAAAACATAACCTTGCAGAAACAGCTTGTAACCATTTAAAGGACGGGCTATATCTGTAGACATCTGTACACACATGAAACCCAGGTACATATTAAGTACCTCTATAAGTTTCAGAAATCCAGCCTTAGATCCAGTGAAAAATTTACCTGGACAGCTCATCTGAGTCTCATTCTGAAGAGACAACACACTCAAAGCCCTACTCTGCTCACTCTGGATGCTGACAGGTCCATGCATGGCTGAAGTCTAAGGATATTGTTCACAGGATTGCTTCATATCTGTTCCCCTTAATTTTAAAAATTTTTCTAATAAAACAACATTATTGAACTAAAAACTTACATACCACACAATCCATAAACTGTAAATGCAAGATTCAATAGATTCTAGCACATTAATAGAGTTATATAGCTATAACCATAATCAAATTTAGGTCATTTTTGTTATCCCAAATCAAAACACTCTACCCCACTCGCATCATCTCCTAATCCCTCCCCTCCAAATTCAGGCACCCCCTAAGCCACTGTCCATCCCCACGGACTTTCCCTTTCTGATAATTTCTTTCTTTTCCTTTCTTTTTCTTTTCTTTTCTTTACTTTTCTTTTCCTTTTCTTCAAAATAGATCGTGTTCATGCCTATACCTTGTAATCTGAGCCACTACCTTGAAGAAAACAATGTGCAGTGCAATAACCACCGTCAATCTCCCACCATAGTTTGAAATTCTGTATCACCTTCACTGTTTCCTTTTCTCTTTCTTTTTTTTAAAAAAAGGCCACGCTCATAACAACAAAAACCCCAACAAGTATAAAGAAATGTAAATCCTGCAACGTGCATCTCACACCACATTATAATCAAACCAGTAGGAACAAACTTAGAATAGGCCCTTTTTTTCTTTTTTTTCCTCTCTCTCTCTCATCTTTTCTATTCAGTTCTTCATATAAAAGAAACCACAAGATGTGTAAGTCTGTGTGTCTGACTTATTTCACTCCTTGATGTTGAACTTTTTTCCATGTATTTATTGACTAATTTGTATTTCTTCATCTGAGAACTGTCCATTTCAAATGCCCAATTTTCAATAGGGACATTAAATTTGGGGGGGTCTAACTGTGTGAGTTTTTAATATATTCTAGATGTTAGTTCTTTGCCTGATAAAGAGCTAACAAAAAACTTTTCCCGTTCTGTGGATTGTCTCTTCACTTTGTTGGTGGTTTCATTTGATATGTCAAAACTTTTTAACTTAATGAAATCCCATTTATTGATTCTTGTTATTATTTCTTGTGCAACCAGGATTTTATTCAGAAAGTCTTTGCCTATACTACTGTCTTTGACAATTTTGTGTATTTGTCTTCCACTGGCCATTTGAGAAATGCAAATTAAGACACATTAAGATTCCATCTCATCCCAGAAAGAATGGCTATCATCAATAAATCAATCAATAGCAAATGCTAGCAAGCCTATGGGGAGAAGGAAACCCTTCTTCATCATTGGTCTGCATGTAAAACCACTATGGAAATCATTATGGAGATTCCTCAAAAAACTAAAACTAGAAAGAAAGAAACACTTCTTCATTGTTTGTATGCATATAAACTGGTACAAGCACTATGAAATCATTATGGAGATTTCTCAAAAAACTAAAAATAGAAATTCCATTTAACCCAGCTATTTCCCTTTTGGGTATCTTCCCAAAAGAGTTAAAAGTGTCATACTACAGTGAATATATGTGTACCTATGCTTACAGCAGCACAATTCATAAAAGCTAAGTCTTGGAATCAACTTACATGCTCATCAATGGATGAAAGGATAAAGAAAATGTGTACCTGTTCACAACCGAGTACTACTCTGTTGTTAAGATGGGTAAAGTTGAGACATTTTCAGGGAAATCAATGTACCTTCAGATCCCCTTGATATTTGTGGGTGTTTTTCAGACTGTTTACCCCAGTCTTTGCTATCTTTTTCCCCTGCTAGCTGTGGCTTTTACCTTAAACTGTGTAGATGGTTGCCCCAAGATGATAGAACCATCAATGAAACACTTGACCAAGATTTGATGAGTGCCCAGGGCACAGTGGACACTCTCCTAGATCAGATTAGCCCCCTCACTATCTTGCCAGGGTCATGTTACAGAACAGCCAGGCCTAAATTCTCGCTGGGCCTTATTTCAGAAGATCACATGCAATATGCCCAGCGAAGATTTTCCAGGGAAACTGAAAGTGGGGGAAATACAGCAGAAAATCCACTCCCCAGGCAGTATACAGGTACTTCAGTGTGTTAGCTGCACAATTAATAGTTTCTTTTCTGGTTCTGGCTGCTCCTGTTTGTTAGAAACAGCTGGTCACTCTGATGCCCATTCTATAAACCAATGCTCAGTTGACAAGCCATTCTGCCTCTGCACTTCCTGCTTGCTTATCCCGTGTAAGCCCTAGATCACCACAGATCAGGGCCTGAAATTTTGGAAATGATCTGTCAGTGCTCATCACTACAAATAAATCAGCCTCCAAATCCTGGGTGTCATTTCAGTGTTTCTGCTTGCTGTTGCATGATTGCATTATGAGTTTGGCTCCTGGGTTATATTACTTGAAAATGAATCTGTAGGAATTCTTTGAGGATGTAAGTCAAACTATCTTCCTCCACAGATATTCATATGCTTCTACCATTCATTGTAGGATAATATCAATCTATGATCAGATATGAGATTGGTTGTCATTTCTGGCTGCTAAGCCTCTCTGTCATCCCTCATCAATTTAGTCCTCCTTTCAACATAAAATTTAATTTCTTAATCAGTCATGAAGTGTTCCTTACTGTGAGTGTTTTTCCAGGTATGTAGTCTGACATACTGATAGATATAGAAAGCAGGGGAAACAGAAAGTACTATTCTGCTTCATGACTTTGGGGAAAGAGATAAAAAGCCTAACTCAACCACTTCTGCTCCTTTGCCTGCAGAGGGTGGGTGCTGCTCTTTCTCTTGTGAAACAGCAAGCTTTGTGAATGTAGGATCAGTGCCATTTCTGTTCACTTCTATCTAAGACTGGAGTGATTTTTTTTTAAATTTCTAATTCAGAAGAAATGGAAGCAAATCATTTTTTGCAAAACTGCAGCCCTCTTCTTTAAATTCTCTTTGCCAGATTTACAGGTACTAATTTATCTCCATCTCTCAGTAGATTCTTAACAAGGAGGAAGGAAGAGGTGAAGCAGTTCAGTAATACCCTCCTTCGACCCTGTATGTTTGGTATTAGTGAGGCCACACAGGTACATTCTGGTTAAGGTTTCCATCATAGTTGTCCTCTTCCTATTTTTAACATTTTTGCACCACAACTTTCTTATATTTTGTAACTTGTATTTCTGGGGTTTTTTAAATGTAATTTTTGTCTCTATTGTCTTATAATCATGATTATTCCATTCATACTTACCAAGATTATTTATGTATTTGGACATACTTTTATCACTATATTTTGTGGGATATTTTTCTGTTCATTTTTCCTTGCTCAGTTACTTTTCTTATACTAATCTCATGGCGTTTTCTTTTCCCCATGTATTTGACTTCTATGATTCAATATAAATTTCATTTGCTTTTCCACGGATACACAAACATACTCTAGGTATTTATGGAGTGCCTTCTAATGGCTATCTTTAAATTATGAGCATTTGAGTACCTTAGCATGGTATAAGCAGTTACTATTTCTATTCCTTTTTAAACAATAGAATAATCATATAATTATTTAGGTATGAATTGTTCCACTGTACTTTCCAAACTATTTCTTTTATTTATCAAATATGTACTTATAAAGTGCGAGCTATATACCTAGCTTACAGACCTAAGTGCTGGTAATACAGACCTTAATACCAGGAAAAACTGTACACACAGATGTTAAATTATAGTGTGTGAGGAGAGGCATTTCTATTATGTTATTTCTATATTGTTTTAATTTACTAATTAATCAATGTTTAAACCCATTAGCACTCTCTTTGCTCACTCTGTCTTCCCTACCACTCCTCTGTCTGGGCTTTAATTACCTTCAGAATCAAAGGGTCAGTATTCACCCCAGGAGAGCAGGGAAGGAATACATTTCCTCAGAATCCTAATTTTCTTTTTATCCTATTTTGAACGAGTCCTTGCTTTTGTATTTTTTCCTTCTCTAAATTCTAGACAGATTATTTTTCTTGGCCTGCTGGCGTATATTGTGATTGACGAGAAGTTTACTCTCTTTTTAATGACTGTTCTGGATCCATAAGAGTTATTTTCTTCATGGTAATATTTAAACTTTTTCAAATGTTTAACATCTGGCAACTTTGCTTTTATTTCCAGGTGGTATGTTAGCATTGTGTCATGTTTCTCAGAAGCTGTGAACCTTTTTAACTAATTTTTTTCTTCATTTATGAAAATTCTTTGCTGTAAAATTTCAGTATGATATCTCTCTAATAAACTCTTGCGGGGCACTGCTCCAGACTGCTCTACAGCCTGAGGCATCTCAGGACACCTGAAGATGTGAATGCTCTGTCTGCCCCAGGTGCACAGTGAGTTCACTTATATAACAGGACTTAGCATTAGACAACCACGCCTGTGTCAGTTAAGTCAGTATACAAGAATGTCAATATATGATGATGACATATATAATAATTAAACAATAAAGATGCAGGCTGCACTGACTCTGATCTCTCACTGTTACTGGTAATATACATCAAACCAGGCTGTTTTACAGGACCTACTTCATACAAAGAAGGGTACAGAGGTCACTATATCACAGTCTGGAAGGCCCAGATGACACTGGGTATCATGTGCTAGACCCTATGATTTTCACATGTCTCTGATTGCTGAGCACATACTGAATGTGAACATGCTGGTGCTCCATTTGACACTACACAGGGAGAATGCCAGTTGTGAATCTGCATGGTAAAAACGGTAGTCTGAGACTATCCACAGCACACACCACTGACTCTCCCACAGGCTATGTGTGTTGGGTGCGTGAAGCAGTACCAGCTACCTGGAGGCCACGAGGGGACAGGACAGACAAAATACCAATAGAAGGTTGGGCATGGGTGTCCTGTCTCAGGAATGGAGTGGCACAGACCCCTGCTCACATGTTGTGGGATGCAACTCCAGCAATGAACCTGTTTTCTGGCCAGTCTGTTGGCATCTGAACTGGTAGCTGTTTTACAACCATGATGAATACAGCCCAGGAAACTGTTCAGGTCTGGGAGGACAGACTACGAGACGTGTCTCCTAGTTCCTGGGCAGAAGGGAAAGAGGGATCTTTGACTAAAGCCTGGTATAATGATGGGATTAGCTATGGCACAACCTCATGGTGGACAGTGATCACTGTCCAGCCCAGTATGGAGGCACTGTAGTTTGAAACTGGAATAGGCAGGTCAAGCCAATGGGCAGAGGTGCAGCCAGTGTAGTTACTTGTGGTGTATGCAGAAGGTCCCCTACTTGTTTCTGTGAACAGCTGGACCGTCTTTAGGGGGCTGATCCTTGGCCTGCCAGCTTGGGTGGCTCAGGAGTGGCAGAGAGGGCAATGTCCCTTGTGGGATGTTGATTATGGCTAGACTTGCGGGACCATGGCCAAGAAACCACACATGTGCATCATTTGAAGGCCTAAGCACATCCACTTGCTGGGGAGTAACTCAGCAAATGCCTTGATAAGGATAACCACTCTGAGGGACACCTTCTGTGGTGCTGCCTTAGCTCCACGAGGAGCTGGGACACATAGGACCCTGTACCATGTAAGTTGATGACCCCTGGACTTGACTCCTGCTGAGTTAAAGGCTGCAGTAAGGGTATATTCCCAGTAAGCTCATTTGGCCCCCTGGAGGAGAAAGGTATCCACAATTCTTGGCAAGATAGGAGCACTTCCCTTGATACATCAGTGGCAGACGGATTATACTGGGTCCCTGACTCTCTTGCAGGGACATAGGTACACTCTGACTGCTGTTGATACAGCTAAAGGCATAGCTGTTCACATGTTACAGGGGCCCAGGTACAACAGTGGAACAGAGAAAATGATGTCTCCCAAAAACCAAACTGGCCCATTTGGCTGCAAAGAGTGCTGGGTGGGGATGGGTCTTACCCTAAGCAGTTCAACTGCTCAATGACCAGCCCTGCGGTACAGGTTACAGCCCATTGGATCATCTCCTGAAAGCACAGCCGATCTCTCTGGAGCACAGAATCCTAAAGTGACGAAAGGGGCCTTAATCCTCCTTGTGATGGAGTCTGTGTGGTGGGATGGATGCTATCTGGAGACTTGGGACTGGCCTAGAGACCCTCTGATGAGAAATTGGGGTTCTTCTTAGAGCTCTGGTGAGAAGGACTTAGATATGCTGGAGAAATACACCCTGGACTTCCACTTGGCTGTGGAAAACCTCAGTGTACTCTCCACTTAATGTTGGAGCCACCATTCTGGAAGGTAATGGTGCTGTGGCTGCTTAGCCCATCTCCCTGGGGGTGGTGGATTTAGATTTAGCCCCAACTCCCTTCCCCCTGGTAGCAGTGGGAACCCAGGTTTGGTACTGTAAGCTTGGGGTTAAGATGATTCTAGCCACAATCCTGTCACAGGATGAAAATGTGGCCTGTATCCTCCCAGAAGGGTGGGATCTCCTTATAATGGCTTTTCTTCTTGTAGTGTCCTTCCAACCAGGATGAGCCACTCTACTAGCACTGTCTCTTGGGCACACATGTTTGCTCAGATGCACCAACAATCACATTACTGGGTGTTCACAGAACTCCCCACAGAGGTAGCTGAGAGCCTCCCTGGAGAATTGCACCAGCATCCCTGCTCAATTGTGCTGACTGGCATCAGCAAAACGACTCCAGCTCTGCCAAGGATCAAAGACACTAGGCCATCAAAGCACTGATGCTGAAGAGCACAGCCACCCCACAGGGCCTGGAATCTGTTATATACAATGGCTGGGAGTGGATGACAGGAAGTCAAATGACACTGCCCCACCTAGTATTCAACAGGTGAATGCTTCAGTGGGAAATTGAACTGTGGGGAGGATACTCCCTGACCTGCATAACCAGATGTTACTGGCAAATGACAAACAAGTGGTGGGATGGTCATGAGCTGATAGGTACAGTACCCACCAATTGGCCCACTGCAGAAGCATTAGGGTTTATGGCACCACAGGCTGGCTATATCTACTTGCTCACTGGAAAGGGCACTGCACTTGGGTATTTCTATGTTGAGGGCATTATCAGATCCACCATTACAGACACGCCCCACAATTGGGACACCAAATATCACAGATGGCACCATATTAATGGGCAGCCTGGTAATTTTATCTGGTGACTTTTATAATACCAAAAGCAGGGACCACAGACCTAGACCTTCAGGTTGAAGCTCTTGTTCAACATATGGCCCAGTCCTTGAATGTTATGCATAGACCTTGATGTTGTCTATGGATAAAACTTCTCAAATGAAAAATGTGGTTTTGCAAAATCACATAGGTCTTGATTTGCTAACTGCAATGTTAGAGGTACTTGTGGCATATTATACGTAGAATGTTGCAGTTGTATCCCTGACCACCAGGTACAAGAGGCCTTGTAAGAGATGGCAATAGGATCCAATAGGCCCTGCAATAGGTCCTCTTACTCAGCGGTGGAAGTCCTTGGGATCCACCTGGTGCATGGTAGCCATAAGCTGAGCTGTGGTGACAAGGGGATTGGTAGTGCTCTACTGTTCCCTTTATTGTTGTGGTGATCTTGCGCACAGGGCTAAGTTCTGTGGGCCACCCATAAGAGATGACTGTCCCCTAATCTTTGAGGGGGTGGGATATGGGGCACCACCCCAGACTGTTTCAAAGCTTGAGGCATCTGAGGACACCTGAGGATCTGAACTCGCTGTCTAGTGCAGGTGCACAGTGAGTTCACTTAAACATGACTTAGCATTAGACAACTATGCAAGCACCAGTTAAGTCAGTATATAAGAATGTAAATATGTGACAACGACATGTATAAGACATCAACAACAAAGATGCAGGCTGCTCTCACTCTGTACAGCTCCCTGCTGCAGCCGTGTTGTGATGTGTGCCTCATGTGCATTCTTTAACCTGGGGACCTCACCCACAAAATTCTCCCTTGGGCCACCCTGCCCCAACACCTCTATTCATTCTTCATGTTGTATAATATTTTAGATTTACCCTTTCTGTCCTTAACCTCCATTGATTTCTACTGCATATTTCCCATTTTTATATTTCTTATTGCTTCATTTCTTGAGTGTTTTCTTCTGTTGCTCAATTAAAAATGCTCTCATCAATATGTCTAACATATTTTCAATATGAGTTTGTTAAATTTGTTTAATGTCTCTGCTTTTATTCTCCAAATCTATGCTTGCTTCTAAAATAAATGTTTTTCTTTTTTCTAAACAGTCTGTTAGTGTCATATGTTCTTATTCTATTCCTCTACCTCCTTCATTTTACAGTGCCCTTTACATCTTTGTATCATCTTCAATTCTCCTATTTTTTATTTGTACCATACTAGATTCTTGACATTTTAATCTCATATGATTATATTTTTTTAAATATTGTTTAAAGGCAGATTGTTTTCTGTGCTGTTAAGCCCAATACTCTGCTGGTGATTTTAAGAGGATAGTTTGAGTTTGGGTGCTTTCCAGATCAATATTTATATTAACACTTTGCCTCAATACCTCTCCCTGACTTGGGTAATCCTCCAAAGTCAAGCTGGGCTTGCTGCATGTCTGTGGTCAGAACCCAGGATAACTGGGGGCTGCTTCTTCAGTGAGACAGTATAGCTGAGACGGATGAACTCCACCTCACATAGTCCCATCTCCCAGTTGGCAACACTGGCTTCTTCACAGAGAAATCTCCCTGTGAGGAGAGAAGGCGATTCCCAGCGGGTAAGCATCCTTGCAGTCCCTCCTTGCATTATCTCTACAGTTGCCTTCTTAGCCTACACTAAGAAGACTACAATTTTCTGGGGCCTAAACTGAATGGATGGGGACTCCGTCTCTTGGCAGGAAGACCTGCAATGTGTCCTAGCCACTTTTGCCTGGCATGGATATGGCTTCAGAAGAGAAAGGCTTGCACTTCTGAAAGTTTGGGGACCATTGCTTTGCCTCCTCCTTCTGTAGAAACATTGTTGATTCTCTGATATTCTCTCTTTCTCTCTCTCTCTGTCTTTCTGTCTCTCTCTCACTGTGTCTGTTTCTCTTTCTCCAATCCTGCTGATGGAACTCAGGGCCTTACACTGAGCTAATTGTCTAATCCTTTAAACATTTTTTTAAAAATTTTATTTTGTTACAGTATCTACCTAAATTACTAAGTTGACCAGGCTTGGCTTGAATTTTTGATACTCTTGCATCAGTTTCTCAGGATACTGGGAAGATAGGTGCACATCACCACACCAGACATTAATCTGTCTTAATGGTGACTCCAGTGAGCGACTTCTATTATAGACTGAATTATGTTCCCTTTCCCAAAATTCACTGATGAAGCCCAGATTTACCTTAACCCCTCCCACATACTCTCTCTTACTATGTGATACCATTTGGTGATGGGGGTCTTTTGGAGTTAATCAGGTTTACACACATGAAATCATGAAGGTGGAACCCTTATGAGGAAATACTGTGTCAAAATAAAAAATTTTGAAAACATAACTAAAGGTGTTGGACAAAGGGGTTTTCACTTGTCTTTGTGCCACATGGACATAAAGTAGAGTGGAGATGATCCGCAAGGCAGAAAGAGCCATTACCAGAGTGTGGCTGTGCTGGCACCCTGACTGCGGACTTCAGTTTCTGGAACTATGAGAAAATAAACTTCTGTTCTTTACATCTCTC